>CAIGQW010052810.1:4023568-4037126 GCA_903798125.1 Danio choprae
CACACACACACACACACACACACACACACACACACACACACACACACACACGCGCGCACGCACAAGTAACGCACACGCACAAACTCACACACAGAGGCAGGGCTGCGCCAGCCGCGACGACCGATGCGTTAATGCAGCTGTGAGAGAAGATCTGCAGCAGGGAGCTGCCCTCGCACAAACACTCACGGATTTACAAGGAAAATTTGACTCCAGGCAGAACACCAACGGATCTGCAAAACTTCATTTTTGTTCTATTTTTTGCCTCTATATATGGAACGTCTTGGGAATTACCTTTGGTTCTACGGAAGCTGAACTAAACAGAGGCTTGTTTTCAAAACCCGCTGTTCTCCTAAACCTATTCCTTTTTGGTTTCTGATCGAGTGCGTGTGTATGTGTGTATGAGCGTGTGTGTGTGTGTGTGTGTGTACGTGACTATTGGTGTCTTCAGGATTTAGGGTTTGTTTACTCTATTGTATAGAATTAATTTATTTATGTGTTTATATATGTATATACATGTATATGTATATAAATATATATAAGCTGATGTTCGCTGTATTTATCAAGTGAGTAGTCAGTATTGCATATATCTGTAGCTGTGGAAGAGTGTTAAATGAATATTAATGAGATGCCCAGTTTTGGCTCCCTCCCCAGCCCCCTCCACTGCTTGCACTACTTCCTGGCTGGGCCCTGAACCCCAGAAGCATGAGTGAGAGAACAGCACTAGGGGCCACCATGGAGACCATGACCCTGGAGGAGCCCGGGGGCGAACAAGCCTCTCCCCGGGCCCCAGGGCCCCTCCGCTGTGGCCCCTGTGCAGTGTGGCCCCGCCAGCAGACCTGGCTTTGTGTTGTGCCCTTACTGATGGGCTTTGTGGGCCTGGGCCTCAGCCTGATGCTTCTAAAATGGATTGTGGTGGGCTCAGTGCAGGATTACGTCCCAACTGATCTGGTGGACGCCAATCGCATTGGACAGGACCCGATTTTCTTATCTAAACCCAGTTCCCAGCCCAAGGGTTCTGATGGCTTAGCGTCTACCACTTCCACCACGCCCTCAGCGGCTCCAGGTTCTGCGACTCGAGCAGCTGAGGGCACAGGTACAGTGCAAAGGACTCGAATTGGGCAGTCCTCAAACCACACGGCCAGTAGCAGTAGCAGCAGTGGAGGTGGCGGTGGGGGGTTAGGGGGAGGCTCAGGAAACAGAGCTCCACACCTGCATAACAGAGTGGGAACACGAGTGACTAACACCACAATCATGACCCGGGCCACCAATCCTGCTCCACCGGGAGGAAAGGAGGTTACTCCGCGCAGCACCACTGTCCGAAAGCCCAACGGTGAGGGTGGGAGCCGAAGCGCATCACCTTCTGCACGAGCTGGGCCACCGAGTCCGACCACCACTAGCACAACAACCACTGCAATTACAACGAGCACTACCACCACCCAAGCTGCTCAACCGACTTCTACCCCTGCGTCACCCTCCAAGCCTGGTCAACGCTGGAACCATGGGCGCTCCTCCAAGGGTCCTTCCACCAAACCTACTCGGCCACACCATCGCTTCAGGACACGTGAGTGTGATCAACTAAACATTTTCATTTTTTACATACATGGATGTGGATGTGCAGATATGCTTGTCTGCGTGAGCTTGTCCCACTGTCCGTGATGATCCATGATTTTATGAAACACCCTTTTTTATTTATATAGCCACATCATTTGGTCAGTTTTTGAAAAAAAAATCCTTCCAAACTTATACCTATTCACAAACAATACCTTTTCTAGCTCTCTTTCTGGCATTACAAAAGAGGCAGTGAAGCAGCCTAACAGTGTTCTTGCCTGCTGCTGAGTTCATTAGTTCTGCATGTTAATGAGATAGCACATAGGCAACTGTTTTTCATCTTTGTCTTTGTCCTCTCTGTATCGTGTGGACACATCTGCCTACTTGCTCTATTTGTTTCATATCAGTTTTCAGGAGTAATCACTCCCAGTGCTGCAGCTTCCATTTTTTTCTCTGCGCAATAGCATTAGCATGTATTCCCATATAAAGCAGGTCTGTTGTTAGAGAGATATTTTTTGCCTGATCTAAAGCAGATGCTCAAGGTGAGAGGTGGAGAGACAGATAGAAAGCAAAAGAGGAAGTGTAGTAGTGCTAGAGAGTGTGCTGGCTGCTCTCGTCCTGTCAGTGGAGATCAGGTCTTAGGGTGGAGATTCCATTTAGATAAGTAAAGATATGAGTACTGCAGTAGGTATAGTAGGTAGACTTGAGGCAGTGGATACATGCTACGACACTCACGAAGGGAGTTTGTGCACACACAAGAAAGAACTGATGAAGAGAGATACGAGATTGCTGCAAAAGGGAAATTTACATTGTTATCTGTGCCAGTATGACTCCATGTATGTGCTTGTATGTCCGAATGATAATCCTGTTAGTTCCAGTGCTAAGGTTGCTATTTTTAAATTGTAGCTGTCAGGCTACAAGCCACTCATAATTTGGTCAAGCTAGTTTTCTGCAATTGTTCTTTTAAATGCATACAGTACCTAAGCAAACTAGTTCACTACAAATCACATGGCTTTGCGATGCTACAGCATTTGCGTGTGAGCAAATTGTGTGAGAGACATTTCAGTTTGATTGTTCTTAGATTTTATCACACAATGTAGCACTCACCAATAAAAGTAGCTTGTTCATGGAAAAGCTATGCAAAATTGAAAGAATCCAATCTACTGTCACGCTACTAAGTTAGTGAGTTTGTGTTAGTTACACTCCAGCATTGCTCAATTCATACATGAATCCTGAGAGAATGTGCTATTCAGACAAAATCCAGGCTCAGTTTTCAGACTGAAAATATTTTGCTTTATTAGGGAATAGGAAGGGGCCTCACGGTGGCGCAGTGGGTAGCACGTTCGCCTCACAGCAAGAAGATCGCTGGTCCGAGCCTCGGCTGGGTCAGTTGGTGTTTCTGTGTGGAGTTTGCATGTTCTCCCCGTGCTGGCGTGGGTTTCCTCCGGGTGCTCCGGTTTCCCCCACAAGTCCAAAGACATGCGGTATAGGTGAATTGGGTAAGCTAAATTGTCCGTAGTGTACACCCATAGTGTGAATGGGTGTGTATGGATGTTTCCCAGAGATGGGTTGCGGCTGGAAGGGCATCCGCTGCGTAAAACATGTGCTGGATAAGTTGGTGGTTCATTCCGCTGTGGCGACCCCAGATTAATAAAGGGACTAAGCCGAAATGAAAATGAATGAATGAATAGGGAATAGGAAATTGGGAATTAGCATTAGTCTGCATGCTAATTTGATATACTTCTGTAATCAAATGTGGAACGCTGTTTATTTATAAAGCAAGGTGTTAAAAACAGGCCATCAATTTTGTCTGTCAGCACCAATTAGCCAGCGTGAGTTTGAATGTCATTCAATCCTGGGACTTTAAACAGCCCTTTACAAAGAGAAGACAATTGCTGTTATAACTTAAATGCAGCATTACTGCTCCCGCTTCTTCCTCACAAAGAACACATAGAGCATTATGCCATATACAAATCTAAGCTGTTAACCCCGGTTTGTGTGTTTTTGTAAGGGAAAAAAACGAGTCAAGATCTGCACCTATATACCCCTTGGCGACATTTTCATTGCTATATAGTTATGTGTGAGTATGTAAACTGGATCCAACACCCTAGTCGTAACAGTGAGAACATAGCAAACTGCTTGTATAAAGAGAAACTTATGTATAATTTAATGCCACACGTTCTCTCTTTCACAGTGCAGTGAATTTTCTCTCGAGCTGAAAGTGCCCTGGGGCGAATACTGATAAGGAAGGGGTGAGGGGCAAAAGAGGGCCCTGACTCTGGGGCCAAAGAAACTATGCTTACGGCCAGAGTTCTTCCAGACCGCATGGCTGTCTTTTTCATTTATTTATACATTGACATTGTCTGTGCCAGGGTCAATATTAAAATTCAGAGGACCTGTGACAATTTTTTATGGGTGGGCCCATTTTCCCAGTCTGTATACCTATAGAGAAGGTTTTCAATGGTGCAAATATTACAAGAAACAAGATATGCATTAGTTTATGTTTAGATAAACTGTACTGTGAAATGTTATTGAAATTTAAGATCACTTTTCTGTTATCAATATTTTAAACTGTAATAATATTCCTGTGGATTTCCACTAGACATTACTTCAGTATTCAATAGCATGATACTTAAGAAATCATTGTTGATGCTCAAAAAGCATTTCCTCTTGAGTTGAATAGCTGTTTGGATCTAAAGCAAAGAACAATTAGTTGAATTTTTTCTTTTAAAGAGTTAGTTCACCCAAAAATGACAATTGTGTTATTAATCACTCACCCTCATGTGGTTCCAACCCCCTGAGACCTTCATTTGTCTTAAGAACACAAATTAAGATATTTTAGGTGAAATCTGAGAGCTCTCTCATAGACAGCAAGGTTCCTGGCTTGTTCAAAGTTCAGACAGGTACCAAAAACATCCTCAAAACAGAACATATGCCTTTAGTGGTTCAATTGGAATAGCATCAAGCTACGAGAGTCCTTTTTAAAAAAAATTTGCACACAAGACACATAAATAACGACTTAGTTTCTTCTCTTCAGTGACAGTATAGGGGGTGCCTAAAATATCTTAATTTGTGTTCTGAAGATAAACAAAGATCTCAGGGGCTTGGAATGACATGAGAGTGAGCATTTAATAACATAAAATTTTTAATGAACTAACACTTTAATATAATTAAATGCACCCTTGCTGGCTTTTTATTATTTACAGCATTTAAATATAAATATTACTGTACATTTATTTGTACATTTTGGCTTGTTTTCCTGCGCAGCTCTATATGATACATTAATGCAGTGATATACTTTCTTCCTGAAAGAGTGTGGAATTTCTTTTTATTGTGAAATATGAGATGGTTGGAGAGCAGATTCAGTTCTTGGAATAGATTGGCATCAAACAAGAGAGGTGTTATTGTTAGGCCAACCTGTTTTATGAATAAGAATGGCAAACAGCAAAAGAGTAGTGGACTGTAAGTTGGATTTTGAATGTGCAATATTATGTCGGGTAATGCATCACTGTATAATATAATACAAGCCTGTTCCGCCCCTGCTTGGACTTATTCTCTGAGAATTGTCTGAGAGGGAACATGATGAAATGCACTGGTAGTGGCCATGTGCGAACACATTCATCTTTATGACTGCAAAATGATCTCATGTTTTGGTGAGGCTTGTATGGTAATGCACCAGCAGAGGCTTATGTTGTATATTCCATAGGAGCCCAATTGAATAAGTGAGACACTAACATGGTTTTAAAATCGCCCCAATGAGAGCGCATCTCTCATTCGTATCTGTATTATTATCCCATTGTTCTGAAGGATGACATGCAGCCGTCCATTAGCCGCAGCGCTGAAACCTGAACCGTTCATCTTCTTTCCTGTCTTCCAACTCAGTTTCTTTCACCCTGATGCGCATCAGACTCCACCTTTGCATGTCCTGCCTGCACTAATATTATTCTTTATCCACTCTTCCTCCTTTTCTTCCTTGTTGTCTTTTCTTACATGCTTGAGTTTTCTGTATGTGTTATGTTTGTCTCTGTGTCCCATCTATGTCTGGGGTTGATTTGGCTCAGGGGGCCAAGCCTCATTACTTCCTGTGTATTGAGGTAGTGGGCGGCTGGCGCTCTAAATGCAGCTGGCTATCTGCCTTTGGGGGGCAGGGATGTTTCTTCACTGACACATCATTGTGATTCCACGCACACCTTCCGCGGCACAGTCGGAAGCCGGCGTGGTTGAGCGGATTTTGTCAGGTATGAAAGCGAAGCGGCATCGGGGAGAGACACTCAGAACATGTCAGGCTAAAGCCCGAGGAAAGAAACATAGCCAGAAAATCACATACTCGCTGCTAAAATAGGGGGCTCGAGGAAGAGAACCCTCTGACGTGGTGATTATTAATTTTGACGCGCTAACACATAGCATGCACTTCAGTACTCCTGTACACCGCAACCCCTGTGGCTCCTTTGGGGAAGGTGTACCACAAAATCGTATACAGGGATTAAAGACAGAAATCCATTTAGCGCCGTCTCATGGGAGGTCAGCAAGGCTTTCATCCGGGCCAAGAGGAGCATAGTTCCAGCTGCTACTGCCACACTGCTCTCCCTAGATACCAGCAACAGGGTAGCCACGTGATGTTCAAGCACCAATCACAGTCTTAGACGTCCAGAGAGTGAAAGGTGAACATCGAGAAGGAACTTCTGACTCTGCCTGATGTTTCCTAGGCTGTTCCAAAACAAAGTACCATACTTAGTCACTTTTATCTTTCAGATTAGCTGACTTTTTATCGGCAAGAAGTGACGTGACATTTTCAGCAGACGTCCAAGTTGTCCTCATGGTCTTTGTGTATCTGTGCACTTACAGACAATCCTCTTCGGAGCGGCCTTGTTTGTTACTGACATTTTAGTGTGCCATGAGGGCCGGGCTCTCTCCTCTGTCTGGAGAGGGGGCGAGATTAATGCGCCCCGATGTGTACTTGCAGTAAGTGACAGTGAAGGCCATCTTAGGCTTCTTTAATGTCACCATGTGATTTATGTGGACAAAATGTCCACTGGGAAGCCAAGAGTTTGGGGGGGACGGATGTCACAGGGTAGGCTGAAATATTAATGCACAGAAAGAGAAACATGTAGAAAACATGTGGTTGGGAGGGTAAATAATTGATGGCGTCTTTTTAAAAGTGGTGGGGATGTCCCATTTCCAGTACTGTAAAATGGAGTCATGTATGCATGTTTTTCACCACAAAATAGCCTTTTAACTCAGGAGAAAACCTTGCTGTAATGGTAAAGTGCTTCACGGACAAATATGCAATTCCACAAGCTGCTTGTACCTGTTAACTGTGATGCTATGGCAGGCAACTCTTCTCTTAACCTTTTGTAATGGACAGGTAAATAGGAATTACAAAAAGAAGCAGTGCAGAGAAAAACAGTTTTTTGAGGAACTGTATTGAATTATTGGTATTTGGCACAGTTCCCTACTGAAAAGATGTTACTTACTGATTTTTTATTTTATTTATTTATTTATTTTGAACAACATTGGTGTGTGTTGGTTTGGTAAACAAACCAGAGAGGTTTCTAGCATATTATTGGTACTGGGACACAGACAGGGTGCTGCAACAGGAGGGTAAAGTTAAGGTGAGTTAAAGAACTCTGGTCAGAGAGGGGGCTCGTCCGGGAGGGCGATCCCAGAGAGTGCATTCATAATTGAGAGGCCCAAGTCGATATACTGTTCAGGTGGCATAGAAACTGCAAAGGCAACCCAGGGCCAAGTTCTGATAGCTGATAGAAAAGCAAACACAATATTATTTCTAAAATATTACTATTTCTATTGTTATAATAATTATTTGATTATAAACTGTAACCTCTATCATCAGACAAACATTTATCAGAAATCTTTTACTGGGACAGATGTATTGCAATGCCCCTGCTCTTTACCCATATGCATTCTTAAAAAAAAAAACACTAAAGAAGAAAAAGTTCTAGTTTTAAAGAAGCACCATAAAAGTGGTCTATATGACTTTTAGCACTTACAACTTCTGAAGCCATATGATAGTTTTGTGTAAGAAAAAAATACCACACTGTCTATGTTGCTCTTTTATTCTTTCGTCTCTTATTGCCTTTTCCACCTCCTACCCATTTGTTCATAGGCTGAAACCCGCATCTTGTCCTATAACAAGATATGACATGACATTATTGCATATTGCAGTGCAGAGTAAAGGGGATTACAGTTCAGTTATTGCATATCCTCTGTATTGAATTACGCAAGTTATCAGCTCGCCTCTGAATGGATAGATAAGCATAGATGGAAGTGACATTTGGGCTTTCTGCACCTGGTACGTTGGAATGCTCATAAGAGGCTAAAGTACTTAGAGAAGAATGGTACTGTATGTATTTGTGGATGGAGACTCCATTTTGACACTTCTTTCTAGTTGGCACAGTGGCCTTTGGGGAGAGCAGGTGCTGTCAAAATGACATACTTTGCAGACCAGCTCTGGAATTCAGCATTATCCACCTGCACTGGAGAAATTGTTCAAAATAGTATGAAATAATTTTTAATAAAATAATTATTCAATATAATCTAAAAATGTATGATAAATAAACATATATGCTATGTAATGCTATATAAGTGCTAAATGCTTTAAATGCTTTATGTCACCGCCTTTTCACTCTGCTGCCCCTGACTGGTCAGTATCTGAATGGAAGACCACCTGGGAAAACAAGCCATGCTGTTGAAAGTGATGTTAGTGAGGCCAGCAGTGGGTGCTTACCCAGTGGAGTAGGGGTATAACCCTGCTGTCCTGGCCAAATTCCCTCCATCGGTCCTTACCCATCATGGCCTCCTAATCATCCCCCTCCACTCAATTGGCTCTTTCACTGTCTGTCCTCCACCTGCAGCTGGTGTGTGGTGGTGAGGCACTGGTGCCGTTGTCCTGTGGCTTTTATTGCTTTGGTTGTACAAGCACACATATAAATACATATACAAATACATTATAATATAATATAATATAATATAATATAATATAATATAATATAATATAATATAATATAATATAATCATTAATTTTCTTTTCGGCTTAGTTGTAGCCCATCAGTGGCATCTTTGAATATTGTTCTGTAAAAGCTATTCTGCAGTAAAAACCTTGAATCTTCTCATGACACATCATTCCTGGCTTCCTCCTAATCAAAAAGGACATAAGGGACATTCTCATCAAATTCTTTTCAGACCATTTTTTTAATATTGAAGAAATATTCCCCTGTGTACCTGGTTTGTGCATTTTTCCAAGAAACGAGGCTTTCATTTTATGAATAGGTCTAATTTGTGAGGAAATTGGTTTAAAATGATGTTAAAAGCAACCTACAGACCACAAGTAGTAGTAGATGAAGATGAAACAACAAAATGGATTCACAAGCATCAGATATTTAGATTGTTAGCATTTTAATTAGGATATAATTATTATTGTTACACGATATGCATTGTTTGCCGAATGAGCTGAGAGTATGTGTTTGTATTTAGAATAATGGAGAAAGAGAGAGCGTAAGCGTAGCTTTTTTTTAATGTGTTTGTAGGGATTTGTGTTCTGTGTGTATACAGTATGCATGCGTATAAGTGTGTGTGGGCGATGAAAGTGTACAGAGCTGTCCAGAGCAGTAGCATTGGGCTCATTGGTGTAATCCTGGTAAAAGCTTCGAAGGGATAATGTAAACGACTCCAATCTCAATGTTTTGCTCACCCCCAAACCCTGGCTCTCCTCTAATCTCCCATCTTCCATGTTTATCTCCCTTCCTCATTCCTCTTCTGTTTCCCAGTAACGATCCATGACCCACGTTCCGCCCCAAAACAAAGTTTGCACATCTCCTGAATAATGAGAGGGAGAAATGCAAGTCTCAGGGACTCATCAAATCCAGCTACACGGAGGGCTTCTCAACCTGTCAGGCAACAGTGTGAATTATAAAATAGCGTGCTCTGCTGAGGATCTTCTCTCCACAACATCTCTCGCTTTCCATTTGAAGTGAAATATTAAATCATTGATAGTTGAGTTACACACCAACAATACCAAGCATCTCTTAAAGCACCTGTCACAGGCAGTCAGAGAGGAACTCCAGCGCAGGGAATGTGTTTGATCTGCTCAACATGCAACAAAGCACATAAAAATAGCTCAGTCAAAAAAAAAAAGAATGCAGGAAGATGCACTTTGACGTCGATGCTGCTCTGGAGTGATGCCTCACTTGCAGTCATTTGCAGAGCATGACATCTAGTTTGTTCCTTTTACCTGAATATACTTGTTGTTGGAATCACATTCAGGTACATATTCAGGTGTCGGGTATGATTTGTTCTTCCTGGTATGCCAAATATTCCCAGATTTATTCTCTACTGTATTGTCATTTTGTTCTCAGCGTGAACATTTGGTCCATGTTTTCCCCCTATTCTCTTTGACTTTGAAAAAAAAGTGAAATGTTTATTTTTAAAAATAGTAGTTTAGGGCTTCTTCTGGCAGCCGGTGTTTATTCAGCACGCATACTTATGTTTACTGGTTAGTGTACTGCTGAAATGTCTATTGCTGCATTCATTTTCACCTGTGATTCTGGTCCAGATGTCATTATTTAAGAATTTTTAGACAGCAGATTTATTGTGCTGCCTTCAGACTCTATCGTACTGTGAACATGTAGTCTTTTGTCCAAGAGTGTATGAAAGGTAAATTCCATAAGTTGGGGGAAAACAACTTTGATTGCATGACTACTAATTTTCAGAAAAATCACCAGCTAGTAGAAAATTCACAGGTCACTGTTTACCTTATGAAAATGAGTCACTGTACGCCTTGCGGCATCAGCGGTCTTGGCTGTTTTTGGCAAGTCCAATGCTGTGTTTACGGAGAACGTGTGAGAGGAGAGAATGTCCACGCAGCTGAGATGACGCAGGTGAGAAATAAAAGTGTGCATCATCTATGTTGCCAGATTCATGCTGCTTGCTTTGTCGTGCACTAACAGTCATGTCTCGGTCGTGTCATTCCTGTCAGCCGCTGTGTGACACATGATTAGTTTCAGGACGGCTTGCAAAAAATTTGGATTTGCTTGTAAACGCTCCGGTTTAAGTATGTCTCAGCTGTCTGTGTGCTTTATTTACTGTGTAATGTTTATGAATGACGGTAATGATCAGTCAATCAGTCTGTCCGTTTTCATCTATCTATATGATGGCCTCTATGAATATTAGTTTTATTATTTATTAATGTGTATCCCCCTATCCCAACTCTTTCCCAAAACCCAACCCTCACAAAAGACATTCTGCATTTTGACATTTCCAGAACATCTCTGTGATTTATAGGCTGTTTTCCTCATGGGGACCAAAAAAAAAGTCCCCACAAGGCCAAAGATTACTGGTAATGCTATATTTTATTTGGTCCCCATAACATCAGGAATGTACACATACACACATATATTACTACTTATATACTATAATATCCCATTACGTGTGATTTTTTTAAAAAGCATTTTGAATTATGAGGACACATGGTATGTTCTCGTAAACCCCATTAACAAACTAACTCCTAGGTCATACCCAGGTCATTATACAATTTTGCATACATAAACCACATAAAAAAGTACATGCATACACACACACACACACACCTACACACTTACATATATATTCATGCACATTTGATATTCCGCAGCTGAACTGGTGTGCTTCAGAATTAGTTGACTCTGGCAGAACTAAATGAGTCAGTGCAGCGCCTAATGCTTACACACATACCCGGAGTTCATGTAGCACTTAGGCTGCGGAGTTCAAAGACTCCCCTTTTCACCTTGTCAAACATGCACATCTCTGCAAATATTTTGAGGTCCGCTTTCCAGCTCTCCCTCTCTCTCTCTCTCTCTCTCCATGGCATGGCTGTAGGCGTGCTGTGCATACAGGCCCTTCAACATTAAATATGAGCACTTTGATCCCAGCGTGGCATACTGCTCTGCTGGAATATGATAAGATGTGCTCAAGCATGCAGTCTCAACTAAAATTAAGGCTAGTGGCCTTTCCCACACCTGTCTTATCTTTCTGTGTGTGTATGTGTATGTGTGTGTCTTCCCTCTGGAACTCATTCAGCCATCTGGATGGAAGGGCTGTTAATGTATCCTTTGTGAGCATCTACCCCTCCCTCCTTAGTGATGGCAGACATCATAGTGTGGATGCCATTTGCCATTCGTCCAGCCTGGCCAGTGAGTTTCAGAGGGAATAATAAAGATTATGGGAAGATATGGCTTAAAGATTTGAGAGTCACGGTAAACAGAAGGATTTCTCTTTCTGACCTACAGGCTCTTACACCCCCCCCCCCCCCCCCCCCTTTTTTTTTTATATTATTTTTCCTGTTTAAAAGCAGTGTACCTCTTTTCAAAGTGCACCGTGACTGCTATAGATGTGTGTGAGATGAGAATTTCAGCGTGGCAGTCAGTGTTGTGAAAGTATTTTGTGTTATGTTGCTTGTGCGATGAAATGTGTTTTATGTATTTATGCTGTTTTTTTATTTGTAAATGTTTTGTGGAAAAAGTGTAAACTTACTGTTTTTATCTAGTTACATACTCTTACACCCAGGGCCATTTATATCGAAGTTGATATTTAGCTGAACCATATTGGTCGTAACCATCGTAACATCTAGTTTTTATGAGGTGGGTTGTTAGCCCAACGCTCAACCCCCAGGAGGTCCAGGACATACACACATACACTATGGACAATTTAGCTTACCCAACTCACCTACAGCACATGTCTTTGGACTGTGGGGGAAACCCAAGCACCCAGAGGAAACCCATGCGAACAAGAGGAGAACATGCAAACTCCACACAGAAATGCCAACGGACCCAGCCGGGGCTCGAGCCTTCTTAAATTTAATATTTTCAATTTTCATTTAAAAAATTTTAAAGTTTAGGCTGTATATAATTTCTTTCACCTACAATATATTTATATTGTTTTTAATACTTAATTTTTTAAGTTTAGTTATTTTAGGATAAATCCTATATATAAATATAGCATTTCTTTTATATATAATTATTTAATTTAAAATCCATGCTTAAACAAAGTCTTCATTCAAATTCTGACCATTTACTTCAGCGTTTGGAGTGGCAATATTCTTAACCACACCCATCTTACCATTAGTTTGCTATGAGGGAATGATAAAGCCCCACCCCCTGCTTAATATTCGGTTGGAGGTACATCAATATACTGAAATAAAAGTCTCAGCAACTTCTGGTTCACACAAACTTTAACGTAGTAAATTGTTTTACGGTTTTAGTTTTAGTAAACTATAATAACTCAGCAAATGTTTTTATTTAAAATGTGTTAATATTTTATTATAACATCATATGCAAGATAGTACTGTAATGTTACCATCTAAACATTTTTTCTTCTTTTTTCTTTTTGATAGCACTACGCATCTCTTTAAGTTGTGTCATGACAGTTATAGATGTATGTGTGAGATCATGTTTTCACCATGCCGTCTGCTGCAAGCAATCTTTGTGACATGGGCTGTTGCGATGGATGATTTTTCTGTTCCGTCGGGGAGCTCAGTTTGTCCAGAGAGCAGCGAAACAGCCTGAAGGCAGAGTGTTTATAATAGAGCAGTGGAGAGGTAAGACTGTGATGCCTGCCTCTCACTGCTCAATGTCAAAAGGCCAACCAGAGACACTTGTTGTGGTAGATTGCTTGAAGATTGGTTAGATTGCCAATACCTTTTGTGTGTGTGTGCGTGTGTGTATGATGAGTGTATGTGTGAAAAAAAAAGAGTGTGTGTTTTACATGTTTGGGTGCAGTGCATGGAGCGTGTGGTGCTAAATATATTCATGATAAGGGACGTGATGACTCTGTGATTCAGGCAAGCTCGATCTTGCTTCAGGTCAAACCCAGAGCGAACCCATCAAAAACAGGGTGTGTAGGGGGTTTCAGCACTTGTTTTTTTTTTTTAAATCCACAACAGCTGTGTGGTTTGCGTACTATTCAATAAATACTGTGTGTGTGTGTGTGTGTGTGTGTGTGTGTGTGTGTGTGTGTGTGT
>CAIGQW010052810.1:4053565-4092561 GCA_903798125.1 Danio choprae
ATATATGTATTGTATTGTACTGATACATACTGTATGTGCCAGCCATCTTTACATATACATATATGTACAGTATATGTGTGTGAATGTGCACACACATCTGTGTCTATAGATTGTAAGGAATGAGCATGAGTCATGGTGATCTTCTGATGCGCACATCATTTTCACTCTCCTACACATCCCTTGCCAGCAATCAAGCAGAAGCTCACAGGGGCAGGAAGGAACAGTCAGGGTGCATGAGCTTCACAATCTTACCTTCTTCACATTCTGAGGGCTCCAGTGTCAACAGAGATCACAGGATGCGGCTCTGGAAATGATTTAAAAGGAATTTGAAAGTTGACATTAATGTTACATCTGCAATTCATGACCTTCTGAGGCAAGAAATTACATTTGACATCCTGAAACAGTCGCGAAGCTATTGTGTGAGTCAGGAGGTTCCATTTTCATACCCCAAGGTGAACAGTCTGACTGTCATCATCTGCATAGCTAATTATGTTTGTGCAATTTCTTTTCCTGTGCACTGAAGGGACATTTTTCTCCATTAGATTTTTTTGAAGGCCATCTTTAAAGTTGATAGTATTTCGTGTATTGCTAATAGCAGTTGAATTTGACTCGAATAGCCTTTTTTCTTATATAATATTACTATTTTTATATTGTCTGCAGTTTTATGGAAATATTGCACTGAAAAATACACATGAATTTTCAAATTTAATGACAACAGTACTGAATCGGAATGAACGTAATGCAGGGCTCCCACAGGTCATGGTAATTCTGGGATGTCAGGTCTATTGCACAAATTGAAAGTAAGAAAAGTTTATATATTTTTGCACAAGTCATGTAATATCAAGGATTTTTGTTTGTCATTTTCAATTTTACTTCCCATTTATCAAAAAATGTTTTTGTTTTGTTTCATGTGTATTGCCTATGATTAGGCTACTTTTCACTGCCATTTTATTCCTTTCCCACTTGTCAGCCAGCAGTCAAATACATTTGTGCCTGACAATCTGTGGCAGTTTTTCTGTGCTTGTTTGTTTTGTCTCTGCAGTGCTCAACCAGTCTCTTCTCGATTTTGTGAGAAAATGTTCTGATTATTGAGGCCTAAAATGGCTAATTTTGTGGTGCTTTTTAAAAAAATGTTTGGAGTGACGTTTGAGGCATTTCTTGCATTATTTTCCTGTGGCTGGATGTGCACTGTGACATTAAAGCAGGTCACACACCTAAAGAGAAAATGAGCAATTTCTATATGCAAATATAATGTTATTTAATAAAAAATGGTAATAAGTGTCCCGTCTTTTGCACCCTTTGCTTGATATTGAATTCAATACGATCAATCACAGAATCACAAAGTTCTAGATGGACTACTTAACACAACAGATGCCTGTTATTCTATTCATTATAGGTCATGTAAATACAGCTTTTTAGTCAGTGGAAGTCTGGCCATATATTTGTGTAAAACCTGCTGATGGTGTTCCGCAGCGTGATTTGAGGATGATTTAAAGAGCATCTTGTGCTTTAAGGGAAGAAAATAATTGTGACGTTTTACACAATGGACTTCACATTGTCACAAATATGTTTTTACACAGACTCGGTTCTATAGGGTTGGCAGAGGATGCCATTAGCACACTCAAGCGAAAGCAACAGCACACTCAGTTGAACTGTAATAATGGGATGTTGGTGAAACAGGTTGTCTTCTCTGTGTATTTGTGTTTGCTCCGTGAAGAGTGTCAGACCTTTCTTTATACAGTGTGTTTTTGCAGCTTTGAGCAGTGTAGCCAATCACAGACAGATCTGTAGATTTCCTGAACACAATAGCCAGTCAGAGGTCATATGAGTTCTTGCACATTTACCAGTCATGGTACATATACAATGCAAAGATGAGATTCATTGGTTATAACAGAACTTTGTGATATTCTGATGAACAGACATAAGTGAGAGCTTTTAGTGATAATCAGAGGCATGTTTTACACACTTTGCTTATAGAAATTGTAATATCACTCATTTCTTTTTATATATACTTTTAGTCATATTTATTTTAAAGAAAAACTATGGCTATTAATATACCATTAACTTTGACTTTTGCCTCAAACTCCTAATTTAATGTTTTTAATAATTATTAAGGAAGTAGTTAGGTTTGGTCAGGATTAGAGATATAAATTGTTAATAGTGAGAATTGCTACTTAAACAAAAGTGTTACCAAACCTTTATATTTTTCTTTCCTTATTCTGTTTGAACACTGCTGAAATTAAAGAATTAGTTGTGGCACACATATACATTTTATTTGTAAACATTTTGTTTTATACATGTCTGATGCTAGCCTATTTGACAGTTGAAATGATAAAGTTCAAATTGCAACAGTGCATGTTGCTATTCATATTTATTTCAGTCTCTCTTGCTATTTTTATTGTAACTTTTGTATTATTTTTGCTGTTTGTTTAAACTACTTATTCAATAGTTGAACAAACAATTAATTTGTGTTTTTGTTTTTGGGAACAACTGTTTTATGTTCAATCTACTTAAATTTGTAAAAAAAGATTAAGTTAACTAATTAATTTGTGTTGGGACAACATGAAGTAATTGTGTGGAACCCAATGTGTTCCACACAATGTGTGTGTGTGTGTGTGTGTGTGTGTGTGTGTGTGTGTGTGTGTGTGTGTTCCTTTTTATATTTTAATACCAAATATATTTAATAACACTTCAAATTTTTTGCTTTTTTACCCAATGTCATCTCAGGCTTCTCATCCCGAAAAATTGCCATTTGTTCTGTTCGCGCTGCAGGTAAAATCCTTTTTCAACATCCATAGAGAATTTTTCAATGCAGATGTTGATTGTATAATGGAACAATCTACAGTAAGTTAACTCCTTTAGCCTGATTAAAAGCATTTCATTTCATGGCTGGGAACACATTTCATCTGAAAGAGAAGGCCAATTAAAAGCTTGTTAGTCTGCCAGATTAGTTGCGTGAGAGTGTACCGAGTGTTTGCTAGCTATATCCGCTCTTCAATCCAATCACGGATTTGCACGGTAAAGCAAGATGCACTGTAGCTTGTTCCAGAGTGAGCGGTACCACCATTTGACGTGACGTTACATCAGGGCTGTTCTTTTGCCCTCCCTCTACTTTCAATGTGAACTCAACCTTGCTTTAAGTAAGCATGTGGCCCCTTTAAAAGGTTATGTAACTCTGAATTTTGGAGTTTAATGGAGTCCCTGTAGGGTGTAACCTCTGGAATTGCTCGGCAGACCTTCAGCACACTAAAGATGTAATCCATATGACAGTGCAGTCAGCCATTTAAGAGAAAAAAAAGATAGAGAGAGAGTGTGTGTTTATGGGTGTACTTATGGGCTGGATTGTTGGGTATGTCAGTATATGTCAGCAGGCTGCTCATTTGAGTATCTATATGGCAAAGTACAGCTGAATAATGTATTTTTGTCCACTCGCAGAGATATTTTTTGACTGCGAGGGAAAAATACTGCATCGGTTACACAACCAACACACACAATGACTGAGTGCAGTGACTGAGATCAACTGAACTTGGATGTTTAACCCATTTTCTTTTATTCATTCATTAATTTTCCTTCGGCTTAGTCCCTTATTTATCAGAGCAGAATTAACCGTCAACTATTCCGGCATATGTTTTATGCAGCGGATGCCCTTCCAGCCGCAACCCTGTACTGGGAAACACCCATACAGTCTCACATTCACACACACAAACATGTCTTTGGATTATAGGGGAAACCAGAGCACCCAGAGGAAACCCACACAAACACAGGGAGGACATGCAAACTCCACAGAAATGCCAACTGGCCCAGCCGGGACTCGAACTAGCAACTTTCTTGCTGTGAGATGACAGTGCTAACCACTGAATTATTAGGGCTTAAAATATGCAAAGAACACTACAACATTAAGACATTAAAATAAACAAAACCTCACTTTTCCGGTCTCCGACAACACTGTTGATTCTAAACAGGAAGCAGCTGGGTTAATAATATGTAATAGGCTAGTATTTGCTCCATTGTTCCATTGTTGTATACGCCCCAGAATAACGTTTTGTGTCTAATTTTTTTTACATTTTGTGGCAATTAGTCATGTAATAACGGGTATAAAAGTACATCCAGGTGGTTGTTACCACAGAATAAAGCCTTTCAGTCTTATACAACGACCCTTCGCTTTGATAACAAGCGCCTGGATTCAGCCTTCATCTTCTTTTGGTTCATCTTATCAAACAGAAAATAAACTGCTCTGGTCATGTGCACTAACTATGTGAAACTGCACATAATTAATTTCCAAATTTACAGAAACGGCACTAAAACACAGTTGCAGATAGTAGCGTTTTAAAGCGTTTTACATGAAACTGTCACTGCTTATAATGGGTTAATACCCCGTGCTCATCTTTAATTAATAGTTTAGCTTGAGTACACGTGTATGGCTGTATGGAAGCAATTACTGTCAGTATATAGAGGAGAGTGCAGCCCTTAAGCATGTCCATACTGCTCTTTAATGTCATATTTCAGCGGCATACAATCTATAATTTAATATCCTACTGAAGGTATTAGAGCACCTAGATAAAGATGGTCCCTCTCGAAAAGCTGCAGTCCCTGAATTAGACTGTGTCTATGTATGCACATTCAGATTTTCAACACTCCTTAAATGTCACTATTTAGTGTTCATTTAGAGGCTGAAATGAGGTTTGTTTTTGTGAACATCTGGACAGATTTAGTGCCTTAAACATGCACTAATGCATTTTGCTTTATTTTTGCGTTGTTTGTGATGTAATTGATATTCTTCAGAAATCCCTGCAAAATTATTCAGGTTGAACTGTTTTACATGCAAAATCACTTCAAACTCTTTAGATAATTTATAGTCTTCGCTGTCTTTGTGTGTTTTCTTCTTTTAATAAATCATGCTTTCTCAGAAATAGTTTGAAGCTATCCCAGTTTTGTTTTTTTTATAGCTTGTGCATTTTGATTTACAAATATATACATTTTACAAAGGCATAAAGACTATAAAATATTCTGATAAGATTACAATACATGAACATCTGAAATCATAACACAACAGAGTTGAATTTGGGGTTTAAATATATATACCCTTTGATATAATTATTCATGTTTCCCAGTGAAGGGTTGCGGCTGGAAGGGCATGGATAAGTTGGCTGTTCATTCCGCTGTGGTGACCCCGGATTAATAAAGGGACTAAACCGAAAAGAAAATGAATGAATGAATGAATAATTATTTGTATGAAGAGTTAATGGGCAACACAGTGGCTCAGTGGTTAGCACTGTCACCTCACAGCAAGAAGGTCACTGGTTTGAGTCTGGGCTGGGTCCGTTGGCATTTCTGTGTGGAGTTTGCATGTTCTCCCCATGTTTGCATGGGTTTCCTCTGAGTCCTCCGGTTTCCCCCACAGTTCAAAGACATGCAGTATAGGTGAATTGAATAAGCTAAATGCAAGAGTGTATGGGTGTTTCCCAGTACTGGGTTGTGGCTGGAAAGGCATCCAGTGCGTAAAACATATGCTGGATAAGTTGGTGGTTCATTCCGCTGTGGTGACCCCTGATAAATAGAGGGACTAAGCTGAAGGAAAATAAATAAATGAATGAATGAATGAATGAATGAATGAATGAATGAAGAGTTAAGATGCAAAAACCTCTAAGCCATCTGAAATTTCCGTCTAAAATTAGCATTTGTCTCAGGCTCCTATGTCTTGATTCAGTAATTTCACTTTTATGGAAAAGAATAGATTATTTTTGTCACTTTTTGAACATGAAATAACTGAACATAAACAGACGAGGCTAAGTCCTCACTGTAGAAGAACATTTCAGATGGCACTTAGAGGTTTTTGCATCTGAACTTTTCATATAAAAATTATTTATATAAAATATATGATATATTTATATAAAAAAGAACCACTTAAAGCACAGATTTTTAGCCAATACAGTTTTTAGCTAATTCCCGAATTAAATAAGTCAATTTGAAGCATTTTAAAATCACAGTAATGATCTCTTTAGAGTACGAACAAAGCTAGCACTTTTTTCAGATTTTAATATCATTCTGGATATTGTTTTGTGAATAATTTAAAAGGAAACTTTTACCTACATGGTGTGTTATTTAAAAATCTCACTGCACTGGTATGGGCGACACTGTGGTTAGTGTGGTTAGCACTGTTGCCTCACAGCAAGAAGGTCACTGGTTCAAGTCCCGGCTCGGTCAGTTGGCATTTCCGTGTAGAGTTTGCATGTTCTCCCCGTGTTCGTGTGGGTTTCCTCCAGGTACTCTGGTTTCCCCCACAGTCCAAAGACTGTGGTGAGTTATATGATAATATAAGTGAACTATAGGTGAATTGAATAAACTAAATTGGCCGTAGTATATGTGTGTGAATGAGTGTGTATGGATGTTTCCCAGTACTGGGTTGCAGCTGAAAAGGCATCCGCTGTGTAAAACATATGCTTGATAAGTTGGCGGTTCATTCCGCTGTGGTGACTCCTGATAAATAAAGGGACTAAGCCGAAGGAAAAAGAATGAATGCACTGGTATGATAGTAGTATTTGCTATTTACACAAGATCCTCTTGTGTATGAACTTACAGGATGTTTTATAGTTAGCTACATTAAATCACATTTGATAATCTAAAACCAATTTTCTTGAGTGTTTTGATGAATTTATTTAATTTAAATATCAAATGTTATTTCTTAATAGAAATAAAATAACCTGTTAAAAAAAATCACGTTTTCATTTCAACAGCCACTCTTTTTCCCCCTTTTCACCAACCGCATAAAGATTGAAGGATACTAAACCCTAATCTTAACTGTGACTTCAACATTATTATTTTTCTTTCGCACCGCCACCAGTGTTGTAAGTGTATGTCGGGTGAATTTTTTTGATTTGATATTGCAGTAATAAAACGAGCGGATATGCTATTTTGAAGGCATGTCTGGATGAAGATATCATATTTTCATCTATTCATCATATTGCTGTTTTTTTTTTTCCGGAGCTTTCATAAAAATGAGACTCCCCCGAGTATTCTCCTTTTCATCTGCTTCTTATTCCATCAAGAGGCCCAAATAGTCAATATGAAGTAATCAGAATGTGTCACGGTGGATGTTTGCCTGTGGACAAGCTTCAATGAATGGACAAAGAAGAGACTTCATCTGTCAATCAAGCAGAAAGGGCAGCCAAGGAAAGGGGCTTCCAACGCACTGGGGGGTAAATCTTTGAAGTGATTCTGTGTTCTTTTTTTTTTTTTTTTTTGGGCTAAATCAAATCGGCTGTTGAGACTTGAGGCTCCCTGAATGCCAGTGGCAGACATGTTGCCCGGCGTGTTAGTTGGCACTCGCCATCATCTCTTCATTTTGCACTGATGGAGTGTCTATTCTTCATCATAAGCTGTGAGGGGACAACACAGCTGAGCCTTCTATTTCTCAAGCGTCAGGAGAGGAAACACCAGGGAAAAGAAGGCCTGATGGATCTCTGCCAGATTACTTAACCCTCATGTAGTGGGCAAGACCAAATTCAACCCTACTGGTGTGGAAAATACAACCCATTTATGGTGAATTTGGCTCTTTTAAACATTTTGCTTCAATGAACCTGCTCATAATAGATATTAAGTGGCTTTACATTTTGTAGATTTTTTTATTTTGACATTTTGATGAATTTTTATAATAATAAAGCTGAATACACAGCTGTTAAGATTTTTTTTTATTCTCTTTTGATTAAAAATGCAGCATTAATTTAATACAAATACAGTAATATTATGCAGCTGGAAGGGCATCCGCTGCATAAAACATGCTGGATAAGTTGGCGGTTCCTTCCACTGTGGTGACCCCTGATTAATAAAGGGACTAAGTCGAAAAGAAAATGAATGAATGACAAATTATAAATAAATGTATAACAAAATTATATAACAAAATTGTGTTGTATAGTTCTGTTTCTATGTATGTGTGTTTATCATTCATTCATTCATTTTCTTTTCGGCTTAGTCCCTTTATTAATCAGGGGTCAACACAGCGGAATGAACTGCCAACTTCATTCATTCATTCATCCATTTTCATTTCGGCTTAGTCTTTTCATTAATCTGGGGTCGCCACAGCGGAATGAACCCCCAACTTATCCAGCATATGTTCTACGCAGCGGATGCCCTTCCAGCTGCAACCCATCACTGGGAAACACCTATACACTCTCATTCACACACAAACACTACAGACAATTTAGCTTACCCAATTCACCTATACCACATGTCTTTGGAATTGTGGGGGAAACCGGAGCACCTGGAGGAAACCCACGTGAACTTGGGGGTGTGTTTATCACATAAAAGTAATAAACATATATAATACACACACATATATTATGTCAAAACAAACTTTTATTTTGGATGCGATTTAATATTTTCCCAGCACTAATTATTTAAAAAATGTTTTCCATGTTAATTTATTTAAAAATTTAATCTGTTCCTTTAAATTTCAAATCTGAATTTTCAGCAATTGCTTCAGCCTTTAGTTTAACTAGATCCATGGATGAGTATAATTTATATTTAGATTATTATTTCCTACCCAGTGATGGGTTGCGGCTCCGCTGCATAAAACATATGCTGGATAAGTTGGCAGTTCATTCCGCTGTGTTGACCCCTGATAAACAAAGGGACTAAGCCTTATTATTTCCTCAACTGAAAAAAAATTAAAGAAAATAAAGAAAAATGTTTACAGATGAATCAACAACAATATAGCATATTCTCAGCATCTTTTACATGCATTATTTTATCAATATTAGTCAGTAACTGTTGACCCAGTTCACTGAAAATCCCACCTTTGAAAGAGACTGCTATTGATTCTGTGAGTTATTGAACTGAACCACTGTGATTTGAAAATATCCTGAAAACTGACCAGTCCAGTGAATCAGCGACTTGTTAAGTCGAATCATTATTAGATGTCTGAAAAGTCTGTTCTTAGTTCTTAGTGAGCTGTTAACATGCCTCTTCAGAAGTCAAACGTGTCCGAAATAAATGGTTTGGAGTGATTTGTTGCTTGTTACAAGTCTGTAATGTCTGGGTACTGTTCTCTGTTCAGTGAGTTGGGAAATTGTTGGTTTGAGGAAAACCACATATGAACGATTCCTGTAGACTAGTTATCGTCTTGTTGTTTTAACGATATGTGAGCTGGCATTATTGATCAATTGATCTTGAGAGACCAATTGCATGTGTTGAAATACACATATTAAGCAAAATGTAGAATGCATAATATCATGTGTGGAATTTTAAAGTTTAAATTTAGAACATCTGATATAATTAAGTAATCTCCCACATGGAGGAGTGTTGATTTTCTAAACATCAGTGCATAGGCATGATTGGAAATTTGATATTCATTTTTTATAGTAATTCCAATAAACAAAAGTATAAGTGAGTAACATTTTGCACAATATATTGTCTTTTTTTCAGTTTCACCAACAAAAACAGTTCCAAACAAAGCCAGAGCATTTACTGAATGCATTGCAGAGCAACACTGCAGTGTTTCATTTCTTAATGTGTCTGAACTAGAGTTTGAACTAGTAATTTGCATAAGAGATTAAATAATCCACTCATAAATAGCCATTTTGAACAAATTGTATAAATGAATGATTTAGTGACTCACTCGCTAAGACAGTCACTTGTTGCCAACTACTGGTGGTGACAGTAGAGCTGCACGATTTGGAAAAAAAATCAAATTGCAATTTATCTGATTTATGTGATTTAAAATGTGATGTGCTACCATTTCATAAAGAGCTACAGGTTTTATGTGGTGGTTTTAACAGCGCCAAAGAAAGACCAAGCATAATCACAAAGTACGCTACACTATGCAACTGTTTATTTATAGCTTTTTAAACATTGTTGCCATTTCTTCCAATCAAGTTGTCAGTTGTCATAACAAATTAAGAAAATAACTACAGTATTTTATTCATTCATTCATTTTCTTTTCGGCTTAGTTCCTTTATTAATCAGGGGTCGCCACAGTGGAATGAATCGCCAACTTATCCAGCATATGTTTTACGCAGCAGATGCCCTTCCAGCTGCAACCCATCACTGGGAAACTCTCATTCACACACATACACTACGGGCAATTTAGCTTACCCAATTCACCTATAGCCTATAGCCTATAGAGCCTATACCCAATTCACCTATAGTGACCTTCTTGCTGTGAGGCGACAGCGCTACCCACTGCGCCACCGCGCCTCCCTACAGTATTTTAAATTCAATTAAATCAATTATTTATAAAACCTTTACATTTAGATTGTGGTACATTTTTCACTCTGATAATTGTTCAGCATAATGTGCTTACGAACTTTCAAAAACGATATGCTTGTTACCATATAGCGCATCGAAATAATCACAGCTTTTCAACACATTTTCAAAACGGGATTTCCTAGGTGATTGTTTCTTATTTATTTTTTCATGACATATCTTAATTAGCCAAGCTACCAGCACAAAAACACTCAGCAAAATATTTCATGGCTGTAATTTTTAAAAAGTCACCGCAAAGGATAAAGGTTTAATTTTTAGTCAGTATCACAGTTTGTAAACCAATTCACTGAAAAGATTTATCTAAAAAAAAAACAATAATAATCTGTACAATTCATGTGTTAAAATAACCAGGTTAACCAACCGGATTCCTCAATTAAATGTTATGTATATCATCTGCCTTAACTGACCATTGACTACCCGCTTGTGACTAATGATGACATTTCCTCTGGAGAAGTACTGACGGAAGCAGATCTTATCTGACTCTCCCGCCCACACAAACACACTCATACATATATACACATGCACAGAGGCAAGCGGCCCACATTCGTCATAAATATCACCCACATTCAATTAAAGTGGCTAGCTGACGGTATTGTCAATGTGCTGTGGGCAGCTTTGAAATGCGTAACTGCCTGACAGCGTCTTAGGTGTGCTTGGATAAGCAGCTGCGTGTGAATTGTTGTGACTCTGATCATGGGTGGAGTGTGGCGAAGCTGTCGCAGCTCTGCCTTGCATAAGACATGACAAATGTGCTTATGTGGACACAGGTGTGTGTGTGTATGTGTGTATGTGAGTCTAGTGAAGTGTGTCAGGCGAGGCATGCTGTATGCCATCAGATTAGTGTTCTCCTCCTTCCACATGTTCACCGCCAGATAAGTGAATCAGCAGGCTTTAAAGTTTGAACATTAATAGGACAGGGCTTGATGCTGCTGATGCTTTTTTTTAACCAGGGAGAACGTGCAGCTCCTTTGAAAGTGGATGAAGAACTTTAGAGGTGCAAATTTGTTTTTGCTTAAAGGTGCAATAGGTGGTTGCCTTCAATATTTGGAAATATTTCTTATGCTGTTTGAATGTCTCTTCACATCCTGATAGCAATCATTATATTAAGTGAAAAAATAAGTGAAAAACTGAAAACTGGACTGAACTTCTATGTTAAGCTGCTTTGACACAATATACATTGTAAAAGTGCTATGGAAATAAAGATGAATTGAATTGAATTGAATTGTGAAGTGTGTTATGTATATCATCTGCCTCAACTCAATTGAATTGAATTGAATTGAATTGAATTAAGTGGTCCAAATGCATTCAAATATTCTACGGAAGATGTAGGACTAAAAAAGTTAATCTAATCAAAACCTTCAGCCCAAATATTACGACATGTCAAATTATGCAATTGCAGACCTCTGCGCACCCTGTTTATGCAGAAAGGCACATTCACAGATGTGGCTCAGATAGAAAATGTCAGGTAAACATCAAAAACCTACCCTCTCTTTTTAAGTGTTTTTAAGTCTAACTGTGATAAAAACTTTTTTCTCTGTTGAATGTTACTGGATGTATTGTAGTGATGCTGTCTAGCGCACGCTCATCTGATCAGGAAGGCTTTGGATGGCAATCTGCAGGGTGGGACGTAGGCTTTCAGTTCTATCAGGCTAATGTTAGCATTTTCCAAGATCTCCTATTGCACCTTTAATAAACGGGTACAATGAGACTCAATCTTCAAGCAAAATGATTTAAAAGGGTAGTTCACCCCCTCATCCCCCACACTCTTGTTTCAAACCTTAGGGTTCCTTACTTCTGTTGAACACAATATATTTTGAAGAATATTGTAAACCTGTAATACATTGACTTCCATAGTATTTGTCTTCCTATAGTGGATGTCAATGGTTACTGGTTTCTAACATTCTTCAAAATATCTTCTTTCATATTTAACAGAAGAAAGAAACTCATAAAGGTTAAGAACCACTGGTGGGTAAATGATGAGTTCATTTTTGTCTGAATTATTGCTTCAATTTTTTTATTTGTTTGAAAACAAAAAGTACATTCAAATGTTTGGTAACATTTTAGTTAAAGTAACAATTTACACCATTTACTACTGCCTTATGCCTTATACCCATATATAATATATTAACTGTTTATTAGCAATGAACTGTGATTAAGTACGATCTTATTTTTCATACCTTACTGATTATTAATAAGTAGCGAATTAGTAGTTTATTGAGCTAAAATAAAAATAAAAATCTAAAAGTCTAAAAAAAGTTTGTAATTTGTTTGTAAATAGCATGGATTGTACATTAAAATAAAGTGTGACCATAGTTTTAAAATCTGCATGAAGCTGCGATACATTTTTATACTCTATTGAACAAGAAAAAATCTGGCACAGGACCTGTTTTTACATCAGGAATAATTGTGTTGTTCCTGATCTGCTATTGGTCAGTCGCATGTGATTTGAAAGATTATTCTGCCCTCTTGTCAGTAAACACATCATCAAAGATGGATGTTGTTTACAGAGGGAGGGGAATAATTTTTTTTTTTTAAGATTCTGAAGGCATATGAATTTTAAAAAGTGCTCTAATGATAAATAATTTATAACAAATACTGCAATATTCCATATATAAATAATACAAATAATGATTCCATGAATTCTGGTTCAAACTGTATTCATTTAAAAACTATTAATTACATTAGGCTGTATAGCATTGCTGTTTTTAGCATCTTTTTAATATTTTTTTCTATTGAATCGAGGGGCGGCACGGTGGCTCAGTGGTTAGCACTGTCACTTTACAGCAAGAAGGTTGCTGGTTCGAGCCCCGGCTGGGCCAGTTGGTGTTTCTGTGTGGAGTTTGCATGTTCTCTCTGTGTACACCTGGGTTTTCTCTGGGTGCTCCGGTTTGCCCCACAGTCCAAAGGCATGCGCTATAGGTTAACTGGATGAACTAAATTGGCCATAGTGTATGTGTGTGAATCCGAGAGTGTATGGGTGTTTCCCAGTGCTCGGTTGCAGCTGAAAGGGCATCCGCTACGTAAAACATATACTGTATAAGTTGGCGGTTCATTCCGCTGTGGTGACCCCTGATAAATAAAGGCACTGAGCCGAAGCAAAATGAATGAATGAACAATATTGAATCAAATGTCATGTACAGTTTATTTTGTATATGCACAGTTTTAAATTAAATTATCTCATTTTGAAGCTGAAAAATCACATTAGTCTGTATAGCATTTCATGTTTTCCAGCCTCAAATGTAAAAATTCTTAAAATTATATATATACTGTAAGACTTTTGTTACAAGACAATTCGTACACATAATCCTAAATACATTCTGCACAAATATATTTATAGTTGCAAAAGTGAGTGAAAACGTCCACTCTCCTCCCTGTAGATGCATGTTCATATGTTGACATGCTTGCAAAGCCACACAGCAAAAAGGAAAAGGCGTTGTTTATTAGCGCATTTGTGATTGTCAGCTAGTATTTTATTAAATTCTCCTTCACACGTCGTCCTTCATTTTCAGCTTTCATTACTATTTTGTGAATGTGTGTGAGATTGTTTCATGGCAGAGTTTTCAAAACCACTGATTTGTGAACATTTTCAGATGAGGGCTGTAATTCATTAATGTTCAAGGTCTCATCGCTTTATTTCCTAGAACCTGTATTTATTTGGCCCTTACGTAATGCTAATTAGTAATAGGCTGCTCTCTGGAGCGTGGTGCGTTCCATCTGTAGGGGCTGGATTTCTGCACAGTGCTGCGAGCCCCATCTCATTAACTAATATGAGCACATCCAGCATTCACTTGCTTCATTTGCCTGCTCGTCTCTCTCACTGTCTGCCTGTTTCATTCCCATTAAAAATCTAAAGCTTTAGTCTATTCCCAGGCACAATGTAAAGATTGAATATGGATTGTTACAGTGCACAATATAAATGAGTACATTCCTTTTGAAAACTTTTTTTTTATCAATTTCTCAGTGAATATACTGTAGACAATATATTTTGGTGCATTTTTTAAATATTTTATTCATTAAAATAAGAGCATGGTCACCTTACATATTTAGGAATAGAAAGATAATACATTTAAATTATAATGACGCGTAAAAAGAAACGCAAACTACAAAATGTCAAATACATTCCTCTTTAAAAAAATGAAACAATTGATATTTTTCTTTAACTTGGGGTATATGGGATTGGGGTATACAAATTTTTGCACCTTGAAGTTAGTTTGTTAGATTAGTTCCAGATTTGGCTTTGGTATTGACTAATATAATGTATGTACTGAATCTTATAAAACAGCATCTTATAGAATGTATTAATTTAAAAGTAAGTAGGGTAAGGGGTGCATTCTAATATACATACTAATTTATAGAAAGTGCTCAGTGTCATTCACACAACTACCTAAACACTCTCATAGTAACACATAAAAATAATGAAATAAATATAATTTATCAAAATTAGATGTACAAGTATAGAAGTTTTTCATATTTTGTGATTCGTGTTTTTATTTTGTTATTTTCCCCCTTTATTTATGCTTTTGAATTGCATTATTAATCATTCTTCCAACAACTTTTAACCTCGAAAAGTTCGAAAACGTGGCTTTTATTAACATTTTTAATAATTTAAAGTGATCTATTGTCTGGGTTGGTGTTGTAAATGAAGGTACAAAAACCCTGTAATAAACTGCCAGTACATTTTCTGTTATTTTACAGATTTATTGCTCTCTATATTATTTCTTATATATTATATTATTTCAAACTAAAAAGTCACTTTGTTAAACTGTAGAGTAACTTCTTAATCACAAAATACAGAAACTGTTAACAGATATTTTTACAGTGCAACATAAAACTATAATGTACATAACTGATAAGAAAAAGAACAAAAAAAACTATAGTAACGTCAACAAAAAAAGCATAAAAAGTAAAGTGTCATGCAGAGATTTCTGTGAAAGTCAATTTACGTTTATTACTTGGCAGTGTATATATTAAGGGAAATTGCTGGTAACCAGGTTACAGATTTTTACTGAAATCATGGCTATTTTTGACAGTGTGCGCTAGTTGCTGGGGGTTGTGGACAGTTCACGTTGGTTATACTCATAGAAAACATATAGCATTTTAAAGAAGTGGCATGATGTGGTATCTTGTCAAGGCTTTACACTTTGCATTGTGCAAATGGCAGATGGTTCACATATTGTAATATATTGTAAAGCAAAAGGTGCTCCAATAACAATGAATAGAGCTGTCAATTTCCACTCGTGTTACAATAATGAAAGATCTCCACAGCAAACATCTTAAATAATAATAGAGGCAGCACGGTGGCGCCTCACAGCAAGAGGGTCGCTGGTTTTGCTAAATTGCTAAATTGTCCATAGTGTATGTGTGTGAATGAGTGTGTATGGATGTTTCCCAGTGATGGGTTGCAGCTGGAAGGGCATCCGCTGCGTAAAACATATGCTGGATAAGTTGGCGGTTCATTCTGCTGTGGCGACCCCAGATTAATAAAGGGACTAAGTTGAAAAGAAAATGAAAAAATTAATAATAATAAAAAATAAATAAATAATAATAATAATAATAATAATAATAATAATAGTAGTATGATTTTTATACATAACAACAACAACTTTTAATAGACCCTAAGTAAAACACATCAAATGAAAACATAATGTAAAAGATCTTTGAATATACACACATTGCTTGATGCAGTGACAAGAATGTACAGTATTTACACCACAGTTGTTTTCCAAAGCATCCACGAACTGAATCAATCAGCTGATAGTGAAATTCAGCAGAAGCAGTGCACAGAGTCAGAAAATCTTATTCATCCTGACACGAGAGGACCAAATGCAGTAATGGCCACCATGGGGCGGGGGGAGGGTGTGAACAGTCAGACTTGATGAAGAATAAGAGTCTGGGTGTGGGAGTGGGGATAGATGATAATGACAGTGGGATCAAAGAGCGTTATTTCCCTTTAGGCCCCGCAGCGTTGGAGAATGATGGTTGATGCCCATTTCTGATAATGAACTCCACTGGTTGGAGTCCTGTAGGAGCCTCTGCGTTCAAATACGACAACAAGAGATCCGCTTGGTGGCAGTGACCCACGGGTCAAGCCTATTAAATTATACAGCTGTGCTGCAAATTAGCGTCTCTGAGCTGTCTAACACAATCGCAATTAGCTTAGACTGATTACAGCTGTATTTAAGCGCTATAAACATTTGTGTAGACGTTCCGGAAGATGGGTGCCTTTTATTAGGCACGGGCAATCTGGCATGTAGACAGAAAACAAAATGTGGCTACATGGCTGCATTCCTGCTCTTAACTTTATTTATTTACCACGTTTAACCCCTGGAGTAAAGCTCTTCCAAACTGTGGATCTTTGATTTAAGCCGCTGTTGTCCCTCCCATGCCCGCCTTATTAGTCTGCGCCGACTGCCCACACATTTAAATATTTCCAAGAACCAAGGGTATTCCGGCAGAGCACGAAATGAAAGCGGCATATAGCGCTTTGGTATTCCATGTGCACCGTGGGCAACCAGTTCTGCTGACAAATGAGGCCGCTTTAGATTTCCATGGCTTTGGAGGAATCGTCCTAGCCGTCTTTTTGAAGACCCACACAGAAAATGAGAACAAAGTCAGGGAATGCATTTATAAATATATTTATATGCCATATATATTTATATGCCATATATATATATATATATATATATATATATATATATATATATATATATATATATATATATATATATGATTAAACAGCATGAATATTTCACCCTCTTTCAGAGCATGCACAGTTGGTGACTGAAGAGGTTTTTTTTCTGGAATTAATAGTCTCTTTGAAAGAAAAGACTTTTGGGAGTGGAGGGGATTTGATAGCGTGCATAGCGTTTAGGGCTCGCGACACACTGAGAGGCTTCAAAGCTGGATAGTTTTAGACGTTGTTACCATGCACAGACCGTCTGAGCGCCACTGACAAAGCGAATAGCTGGACTGAGAAGGGAAAATTAAGAGTCATTTTCTCCCCAAATGAGATCTCTCACTCTTGCAAGCCATTTCCGTGGAGCAATTGCAAATGATTATGGCACCTCAAACAAAACACGAAATGCTGGATGACAGTGTCAGCTTGCAATAGATAATAGTGTCGTTATTAATTAACGATCATCATGATATGGGCTTGAGGTTCATTGGGGTGATGGAATGTTGCACACATCACTACATGAGTCTTTGTAATTATGTGGGCGTCTACAATCAAAAGTAATGACTTTTATGATTCTTTGTCTTTGATAACAGAACAAGTTCTTCATCTTGCAGTGTAAGCCAAGGATTTGGATCAAACGCTGTTTTGTCCCTCTGCACACACACACACACACACACACACACACACACACACACACGCACACACGCACACACACACACACACACGCACACGCGCACACACGCACACACACACACACACACACACACACACACCAATTGTTTTCTTATTAAATGCATTACTGATATGTGCAATTATGTTAACATCATTTACTCACAAAAATCTGCATGAACAACATGTTCAACGCGTTCACAATGTGCGTAAACAATCAGCCTATACAAACTCCTTCCCTTTTATAAGACTGCTAGAGCAGTGAGTGATTTTCTGATTAACTTTTGTAGATTGATTCATGTTAGCATTGCACTGCTGTCATTTTAATATACATATAGTATCTAATATAAGCATGTGACTTTCCCCCCAGCTGTTTACGTTTACAGACATAACTGACTGTGTTTATGTGAACTTTGTGTTTCGGATAGAAGTGTATGTGTGTGTGTGTGTGTGTGTGTGTGTGTGTGTGTGTGTGTGTGTGTTTGATGCACAATAAAGATGCTGAAGAGAACTTTAAAGATGTTAAAGGGAAGTTTAATACTCACACATCCAGCATCTGACAGATGGCTTTCTCTGCCTGTGTGCGCTCAGAATATAGCAAGTATATCAGGAGTTAAACTGGCAAGGCTTTAGAACACATGCAGATAGTAAATTGTCAGGATGATGAAGAGCTGCAATTTTACATGAGGATAATAGGCATGCTAATCAAAAGCAAACAGATGTTTTGTCTTTAGAGTGTCTGAGACACATTCTTTAAATGCTCCGCCTTTTTCTGGTAAAGGGCGTTTAAGTCCTTTGCATTTAAAAAGACACTTAAAAATTTCCACTCAAAAAATGACATGTATAACGTGTTTTTTTTTACATATATTTTAAATGAAGGGTATAAATAGTATGTTGATAGTTAGTATAGTAAATAGCATTATGTTAACTAAAAACATTTGATATATTTCACTAGGCGTAATTATTATAATTTTTTATTTAACTTGATTCACTAAAATAATTAAAACATAAATAAAATAAAAAAACTATTAAGACATATTTAAAAAAAATAATAATACTATTGACAAAAGGTGCAACAAATCTATTAAATGGACAAACCCATCTATTGGGTTAATTTGTTTTTACAAATATAATTTAAATTACATTTTAATGCAGCTTTTGTCCATGTTTAACCCAGCGTGTATTTCACTAACTCTGATAAGGTGCATAAAAAAAATCCAACAATGATTTTGTTTATTTGGTGATATTATGCAGAATGCTTGAGAGAAAATGTTGGGAACCAACCCAAAATGTCAATGGTCACCATGAACAGTTTGGTTACCAAGGTTTTTTAAAAATGTTTTCTTTTGTGCTCAGCAGAACAAGAGAAGAGTGATTGAATTTTTAGGTAAACTATGCAATAGAGACAGCTGTAATAAAATATTTACTTAAATAAGCAATTTCAGATGATTTATAGATTTTACACCTCAAACAAGACATAAAACATTCAAATGACAGGCTCAGCTTACAATAGATAATAGTGTCATTATTAATTAATGATTATCATGATATTTGCTTGAGGCTCATCAGGGTGATTGAATGTTGCACACATCACTACAAAAGTCCTCATAATTATGCTATATGTTTAATAATTATATTTTATGATTATATATGTGATAATGAAAAACAACGTTCTTTCTTTTATGATTGTACATGCAATGTCAACCTAGGATTAGCATCAGACTCCTATTGTCCCACAACACACATAAATACCCGATCACTTCTTTATTAAATATTGCATCACCACTACATGTAGGTCCATGCGTGTAATTTCATTTCCCATCCACTTTCCTATTAGCCCTCAATGCCATTTAACCGACTAAATCAATAGGAACTTGTCCAACGTGCAGTTAAAGGAAGCAGCTGTTGCACAAAGGTCTGACCTGCCAAGAAAGATGAGATTTCGATCAAATGTGCAGTGAAAATACACTGCACGCTTCGCTAATATTGCACTTGAGCTTGCAATATTTGTTTGTCTTTTTAATAAGAGATGCAGACAATTATACGTCTCGTGCGGCGGCTGAGTTCAGAGCGGTAATTATTGCGTCCATTTTCCAAATTGAAAGAGAGCACGTTGGGGAAGGGGCCTATTACACTTTGACGCGCTTTGCTAAAAAGTATGTTTCACAGGGTACATGGTGTACTCGCGGTGTACTTAGGAGTCCAATAAAAAAAAAATAAAAAAAGATTGGCTTTCTCTCTAATTTTGCAGCATATGTCTTGTTGAGTGCAGTTAACAGCGAGTGAGTTCTCTGTAGACGAAGTGCTGCTCTCTAGCTGTAGTGAGGAGGATGTGTGTGTCTGCAGTCCTTGTGCGAGACTAAACTCTAACAGTAGCTGACAAAAGTGTTTCCAATTCAGATTCAAAAGAACACCCCACGCAACCGCAGACAATCACAAGATAATGAAGAGGACAGACAGTAATGGCGTGCTGTGCCATGTTCTTCTTTCCATCCCCCTTGTATCGTTCTCTCCTTCTTTTCCTCCCACTGCACTGTTTGGAGCCTATTCTTTCCATCTGCGAGAGCGTGGGTCTGTTGTCAGCTGGAGGATTGGACTGTGACGGGTTATGAAAAGCAACCTGTTTAAAAATGTCAGCTCTGTTACACAGCTGTAGGGTCTCGCGAATGGGCTTGAGAGAACACGTGCTGTAAGTCCCACCGGTCGTAATGGCCAATGTTGGGGTCAGTGTTTTTGTCTGGTTAGCATTGGCCTGTTAGCCGCAGCTGGTCAGCTGTGACTACACCATCAAGATCTCAAAACAGCTTTCTTTGGCTGTTCACAATTAGCTATGTTTCTAATTTTGTTTTTGTTTTTGAGAAGCTATATTTACATATTTTGCTTATGCACTAATACAGTTATGATTAAAGGGATAGTTCTACGCCAAAATTAAAATTTTGTCATCATTTACTCACCGTCCACTTGTTACAAACCAGTTTGAGTTCCTTTCTTCTGCTAAACACACAAGAAGGTATTTTGAAGAATGTTGAAAACCTGTAACCATTGACTTTCATAGTATAGGAAGAACAAATACAATGGAAATAAATGGTTACATTATAAATGGTTATTATTTTTCAATGTTTTGTTTTATGATAGCGGCTTCTGGGTCCAAGTGCTACATCAAACTGTATAGGAAGACTCAACAAATGATAATAATAAATGTTTACAAAGCGACGTATTACTTTCAAAAATCACAATCACAATATATATACATATATATATCCATGCCTAATATCAGATGGCCAGAAAGTAGTAGTAGTAGTAGTAGTAGTAGTAATAGGTAAATACTTTTATTTATTTTTAGTTATTTATATATAAATCATTACAGATTTTGCCGTTTTCGGTCTATCATTTGTCACATAACAGCTCATGACAGCTGCTAATAAAGGGATTGATCTGCGCGTATTCTTGAGGTGCCATCAGTTAATTAGCATGCTGGAATGTGACATCATTTTCATTTAGTTCCAGAGTGATTAGTCACATGGCATTCACAGCTCAGGTGATGGTTGCAAAAAATGTCACATGGGTAAAGACGGCAGAATTTAAATTGCATACTTTCTGTGTTGGCTGAGCTACTGTCAGATGAATGGCAATGTCCTTTACTCTGGATTCTCTTTTGTTTTTCTTTGCCTGCCACTTCTTCGTTTATCTACGTATTATATCAGCCCTGCAATACATTGACTATAAAAATATGTCCTCTAGGACACAAAAGCAGGATAACTAAAGTCATAGCTTTGTATGAGGAACAGATTGAAACTACGATATTATTTAGACTATCATTGAAAATGTCAGCAAGATCTTTTCTGAAATTAGTCTTTTTTTATGCTCACCAAGACTGCATTTACTTAACCAAAAAGCATCAAAAGAAGTAATACGGTGAAACATTTTCACCATTTAAAATGACAGTTTTTTTATTATTTTAACTTACTTCAGTGATGACAAAGCAGAGAAAAAAAATTCTGCTAAAAATTATGACATCACTTGAAAAGAGTCAGTTTTTCTTCTAGATTTAGATTTTAGACTAAGGCAGTGCTAAAGAGAGAAAATGAGAACTGTGAGTGAAAAAATTATTTGAGGGGGTGGTGAGTTATGAAAGACAGAGAAGGAGACCGAGAGAAAAAAATGAATAATAGAATCAGTTCCAGGGATCAAAGATTAAGCCCATGGCCTTGGAGTTGAGGCCGGGGTAAGCCATGCCAGCTGCCAGCAATACAGGCGTATACAGACTGGAATCCATTTTCATGACACTGAGCGGCAGATCTGGATCCACCATTTCACCCCTCCTGGGCTGGAAACCATCCATCCTGTGGTGAAAAGTATTCCCAGAAGGAGGTCCAGGAGGAGTCCAGCTGTGGCCCCGGTTTGAGAAAGCACTTATGTGACTCGAGAGGGCCTTTGAATGGCTCCCTACCTTTAAATTCAGAGCTAGGTTTAAATGACATCGTTTAAGGCATCCCCAAGGGTGTAGTGATATGGTTAAGGGATAGTTTTCCCAAATCTGAAAAATTTGTCATTATTTATGATACATTCTGTCGCTGTAATGACAGTTCATGGCGACCGTGACAGCCAAACTGCACGAAACACCTTTAACGCAGCATATATTATATGTGTGTGAGACTGAGATGTAAATTGTTGTTCATCTTCCTCTTCTGTGAAGGTCTAAAATATCATTTGTGGGCATATTTAGATTTAGAGTAAACACTTTTCAGCATGGATACATTCAGTTGATCAAAAAAAACAGAAATCACTTTAATGATATTACAAACTTAAAATTACAGCTATAAGTTAACATTAACTAACAATGAACAACTTTATTGTCAATAACTAACATTAACAAAGACAAATAAATACTCTAATAAATGTATTTCTCGGTCTCCTTCTCTGTCTTTCATAACTCACCACCCCCTCAAATTATTTTTTCACTCACAGTTCTCATTTTCTCTCTTTAGCACTGCCTTAGTCTAAAATGTAAATCTAGAAGAAAAACTGACTCTTTTCAAGTGATGTCTTAATTTTTAGCAGAATTTTTTTTTCTCTGCTTTTGTTCATCTTGATAAACACTAGCATATACTAATGCAACTTTATTTTACAGTGTAACCAACAATGCATAAGTAGTTTGGAGAACTCAAACTCATAACTTGTTATAAACCCAGTGAAACTGAAAATTTCCAAGTGGTCTCTTTATTTTTTCCCCCCTATAATTTTCATTTAGCTTTGCGATCACTGGAATATATTGCAATCAAAGTACCTTAAAATAGAAAACAGCTCTTTTAAATTAGAATAATGTTTCACAACATCACTGTTTTTACTGCATTTTGATTAAATAAAAGCATCCTTGGTGAGCTTAAGACTCTTTGCAGAAACATGAAAAAAATCGTACTGACCTTTTCAATAACAGTTTAATTATGTCGCAATATCAGTCTGTTTCTCATACAAAGCTGTGCTATGACTCCACATATTCTATTTCTGTGTTCTAACTGCATACAACCTGGGGCTGAGTAAATAATGACAATGTTCATTTTTGGGTCAATTATTCCTTTAGGCGTCTCAGAAGCGCTCTGCGTGGACCCGTTTTGTTTTTCTGGGTTTGTTACGAGGAAGTAAACAACAGCAGGGTAAACGGTATTGAGGTAAAAATAAGAAAACAGCAAATGTCAATGCAGCACTCCCTTCTGCTCAAACAGCAAAAGAAAAGAGTACTTTGTTGTACAAAAGGGGGGAAATTAAGAGAGATGGATTGCAGCAGTCAGAAGAGGAAGGTGCCAAACTTGCTGTCATCTCAGCAGCTCTATATGAATCTGTAAAGGCAGTAGAGTTGAAAGCAATATAACCATTTATACAATGCAGTTAAATCTTGTCAACACTACTAAACAATTTAATGTCACAATTACTGTAGCATTTCTCACACGACATTAAATAAGATTACGGACTCGTTCATCCAGTAAACTAGCTGGCTTTCTAACAAATAAAGCAAGAACATAATTTCACTCACTCTTGTAATGAAAGCGATATCCCTCATAAAATTATTTGTACCCTTTGATTTTTTTTTTTTACATTTTCATTAATCCTGTGAATGTCACTACAGCTGAATTGAAGAAGGTTTAAATGTTAACGCGGTAAAGCACATTGAAGCTGAAGAATTTTACAAAAATTAATTAAAAAGAAAATTAATGCCAACATAATGCCTCGAAAAGAAACCTCTTACATGAGCACTTAACTAAACCGTAACCTTGAACAAAGGCATTTTCTATAACATGCTTCTATAAGAATCTTGTTCTCTTATTCCTCCCAGCTCTCCCCAGTACACTTGGAGCTTCTCTTTTTGCTCCGCAAGTATTGTTGGCTCTTGTGATAAATTGTTGCAATGTTCCTCATTTGTCTTTGGATTATGAAAAAAATGCAATATAACAAAACCCAGTAATACACAGGAAGTCTGGATTAAACACTGCACATTAAAAGAGAAAAGAAAAGTTTGCTAGATTTGCCCTGCTGAATTAAAGCAGAAATGCGTCATTGAGCTCAGTGGGTCCATTGTGACATCTCAGAGAGAATTACAGTGTTGCCAGCTGAAGTGCTTAGCCATTCCTAAAGTGGGGGGCAGATGAGCGCTGATCCACCGGATTAACATGGTTTGTGGTGATGAGAAATATTTCACTCACATTTCAAGTGCTTTAGGGTGGGCTGAGCGGCCTCCTGCCTGTTGCGGATGACATGTTCGACACCACACTCTCACCTTCACTCCTGATCTAAATTAAGAGTCCTACTCGGCCTACACGTTCAATATTAGCGCCCCCTCACCCAGCATCCTTCGGGAATTTTGCCACGGTATAGCAGTTGGTGTCTTTTTCTCACTCTCACTGCACTTCCTGTTCTCTGATAAGACGTCTTGATTTCTAAACAGCTGCCTTTTCATACTGTAAGTAAAACTCTTTTTTGGTACAGACTTTGAGTGTGCTTAGTTTATGAAAGCAGGTGCTCCAAACATGCTTTCACAAAAAAAAATTGGCCATTCTTACCAAGTGCATTCACCTTTTTTTCTCCTCATTTATGAGAAATTATAATGGAGGAAACCTCACTACTTTGCGCTCAAGAGAGATTAGCATTTGAAGCCAGGGGCAGGTTCTTCTAACTTTAGATTCTACAACTACAGTAAGCTGGTACAGTGACCCGGATTGAAGAGAGAGTTTGGACCTCTAGGAGCAACACAAGTCACACATCTGCCCTCAAGAGGCACACTAGAGGCTATCTTTAGCACCCTTGTTAGTGCAATTGCCTCCTGCTCAGTGCAAGTAAAACGGAAGGGGTTACACTGGTGGCATCATACACATGGGAGTGAAGTTTAGGGCATCTAATGGAGGCCAGCTACAGTAGTAGAAGCTAGCTCCGTGGGTGAACCTCAAGAGGCACATTAGCAACTGATGCTAGGGGCTACGGTCATTAGCGTCTTCGGTAGTGCACCTATAGTGGCTAGTTCCTGTTACTGAGTTTTTATAACTACAAATTGCAAAGCCAAAAGGTCAGCTAATAAGAGCTGTGCAAGTAGACCTCACTTGCATGCACTAGAGATATCGCTGCAGTCTTCAGTGTTCTTGTTAGTGTGCCTACTGGACCTCCCATGCTGGTCATGTCAGTTTGAATTCTGCTCAAAGTTGTGCGAGTAGAGTTCCATTGTGGCCATGGCTTGGATAGGCTGAGCAATGGAAGTGTAATAGAGGCCACCTGGTAGGAGAGCCTTGCTTCCCAGGCTAAAAGAAGCACTAGGGATTGACTCTACAGGCTTATTCTAATAACTGAGATTCAGTGTTTGGGAGTAGCTAGCTACAAGTTTCATCTACTTCTGATACAATGTAGCTTTTCCAGTAGCTAGCTAACTTTTTCAGTAGTAGCGGAGGATGACAATGGTTACATTCCATTCAGTAAACCTGCAATAGTCTGAAGCACCACAGAATTATCTTACTTAGTGTAATACAGCCATCTATTGGTAAATCACACATTTCATGGTTTTACATTTATTTATAACAATTATTATTACTGTTATTTTGTAAATATTATTTTTCAAGCAACTCCATAAAGTATTGTAACAGTTGGCAATAAATTTAAAGTAAGAACACTGCGAGGGCTTCAATAAAAAGTCACTTTTTGGAGAAAACGCTACCATGTGCTTTAATTATTTTAAAGTTAATAGTTAGTAGTTAATTATTTTGTCGTTGCAATACTACATTTGTTGCACTTTTGTAATTTCTTTGATAGTCTGAGAAATGTAAAAACTGTGTAAAAAACATTAAGCTTTGACATCATAATTGTATTGCACTGTTTTAAGTATTAAATTATGGGGGACCAGGAGTGCCAGTTGAAAATAAAATGAAGAATCTACTTATCAATTTAATAATTGAAGCATTAAAATGTACGTATATAAATAAATATAAATTTAAATGAACAAATAAATAGAAGTATTTAAATGTGTTTTTAAATGCCATTTAATAAAGCAATAAAACAATGCATTTAAAAATAACTTTTAAACTCTTTTTTACTGTTTTTAATACATGTTTTAAAGCGCAGATTTATCAAGTAGAGAAAACTATAGCTTATTATAGCGGAAGTTTAAAGAGCAGCAAAGTAACTCAAATGTCAGGGCAGTCTATACTAAAATCAGGTCCTCCATAATAGATATTTTGTAATATATGCCTTCATGTAAAAAGTTTTTGCTACTTTTACACTTTTTAAGTGTCACACTTTTTAAGCTAAGGTATTTGACAATACCTTAGCTACTTTTCCTGATGATTTGCTTGTAGCTTATCAAGCTACAGTTTCAGAGTAGCTTCCCTGCACTGCTTAGAGTTGGTAACTACACAATACAGAACTCCTAAACACTTAGGCATGGCGATTGACACCAAGTACTGTGGCCTTTAGCATCTCTGCTAGCATGCTAGCTTTCCAAGCTAGATCCACTGCTCTGCTCAAAATTTTGTTAGTGGTTTGGAAAGGTTCTACATTTAAAATTGACTTGTGTATATATTTGTATTCCCTCATGCTTATTGATTTAGATGTCTTAAACAGTTTGGTGTTGTTCAGTCACCCCCACTATAAAACAACAGCCCGGGTTCAGTGTTGAAAACGTGTGTCTTTGGACAAACCAAGCAGTTCAAAAATGATTCTAATTTGTTTTGAAATTTGCATCACATACACAGTATCCATACACTAACACATATTTAAAAGCTGAATCAAACTTTGGGCTTAAGTTTTCCTGTTAGCATTCTTTATCCTCCAGTTTGTCGTTGGACTAGTTGACCATTGTGACTCATCCCAAGTTCATATACATTATTCCTGTGTCTCTCCATCTATTGTTATCTTTGATCTTTTCATTTTTCTTTCTCCTCACTCTGAACTGTCATCTAATTTGCTTTGGATGTGTGGTTATGTTCGCTGAAAGTCACGAAGTGAAAGCTCCACAGGGGTAGTGGAGGTCTTTAATGAGCATGTGGACTAGAAAGGGGGCGGCAGTTGTAAGGCCACAAGGGTATTTACAAAGCTCATCTGCAGTCTGAGCTGGGTTCACAGCAATAAGGCAATGACGTCCTCATCAACCCTGTCGCATTTAATTCCAGCATGCTGCATTTCGGGACTTTTATTTCCATAACTGGATACAGATAGACAGCATGTCTCATTTACTAGCCGTCTATATGCATGTATTGGTTTTTGAGACACATTGGTTTTTGCATAAAGAAATTATTCATTTCTCGTTCTTTAAAACTTTTATTTAGAATAAAATACACAAAAATCTTCCAGTTGCCTTAGTAACGTGGAATAAATGAAGATGAATTGTGTGTGTGTGTGTGTGTGTGTGTGTGTGTGTGTGTGTGTGTGTGTGTGTGTGTGTGTCAGAATTAGAAATGTAAAAATGAATAGAAATCTACAGTACATTTTACTTTATTATAGTGTAACAAAAATGTTATGCATTATGAATGAAGGTTTGATACCGGTTACTATAAAATGTTTATATAAACAAGTGAGGTTTTTAGATACAGAGAATGCTGATTATGATTGGATCAGGATGTAAAAAAAAGCCCTAATATACTGCCGGTTTTGAATGTGTTTTATGATAAATGTTACATAAATATAAAATACACTTCCTTATTTAGAGACATCAGAATGAGAACTTTTTTGTGCATAAAGGCACCTGTTGTGAATCTGGCTCAAATAAGTAGGTCATTTTCAGGTATTTTAATGTCTCAGGGGTAAACACTTAGAAGTACTGAAAACAGTTCAAGCTTTGTTTGTGATACTTTTATTGTTTTCTTGACTTTTATTCATAATAAAGTTTTTTGGTCACACTTTATTTTAAAGTACTATAAGCTATGACAAACCATTAACTATGATTTTAGTTCAATAAACTAATAATTTGCTGTTCATCAATAAGGTATTAGGATATCTAGGTAGGATTAGGGATGTAGAATAAGACAATAATTTGTACCTTATAAGTACTAATAAACTGTCAATATTTTAATAATAGGGAGTTAATAACCCAATGGGTAATACTGAAAATTGGTACTTAAACTAAAGTCTTAACACTATTTTGTATGGGGTTTTTTTTATTAGTGGACTTGTTTGACAGGAGATCCTACTTGATATGAAATACACTGAAAAAAGTGATTCAGTGGATTTACATTTTTTTTAAGTAAGTGGTCGCAAACAATTTATATGTGCTGAATTTAAACAAACAAATTAAGTTGAACATAACTACATTTATTTTGCTTGTTTAAATTCAACCTATATCAATTGTATGCAACCACTTACCTTAAATTTTAGTAAATCAAATGAATATTTTTTCTTTCAGTGTATGACATTATGCATGAGGTTAATTAAATAAAACATTTAAAAGTGTTTCACTACTTTTACTAGTTTTAAAAAAAAATAGTTGTGTTTATTTTGTGTACATAAATTGCTAGGTTTTAAAACGTTAACCATAATTTTTACCCCAGACTATGCATCATTTGAGATGTGCTGCAAACGACACAGCGGTAGAAGTTTTCTTTTGTATGCATGTTGACTGTTGGACATTGTTAGTGGCAAATTACTTCTTAGACTGTGTGAAGTGTCTAAGATTTTTGAAAAGTCTACTGGCCAAAAAGTGCCCATAGTTCAAGAAACACATACTTGCTTATTAGCGAAAAAGATCTCAGTGTACCTTTAGATATTATAATAGGCAAAATTCAATGAGCCAGCATACTTGTTAAAAAGAAGAAGAAAAAACACAGCAGTTATAATTATTTATTTTTGGTTTTGTTTCTTCCAGCAGTTGCTCCTTCCAGCAGACCCAGTTTGCCACAAGTCAGAGAAATCTGTGATCATCACTCAATTATAGACTCTATAAACTTGCAGTCATTTACTACTGATGTATTGAATGTGAAATGATGCCCTTTGGAGACCAAGGACAAAATGCTCCATTATGAGGCTGGTTTGGTTTTTCCCCATGGTTCACTGCTTTGGCAGACAAGTTTATCCAGCATTACTTGTCTAATTATTCTCTTGTTAAGGCAGAATGTGGCAGAAGGCCGCATCCCTCGCATAGGTTCTTCAACAATGATGCTTGGCCTTTTTCCGAGTGCCTCCGTAATGCATTTAGGAAGTAGCTCACTAAATGGACTTTGTCTATTATGTGTTTATTTAGAAAAAAAGAGAGAGGAAAGGAAAAAAAAAAACAGAAATGCTGACAGAAAGCGTGTTTGACGAGATTATTGGTACAGCTGAAGACAAAATATAAGCTACTATGTTTGTTTGTGTCTATGTAAGTGTGTCTATATGCACACAAGTTGAAAGACCCTCTTTCGTTTTCTTTTTTCTGCGGTTTATGCATGCTGTTCTTAGTTTTCAGAACCACACCAAATCTCTTTAGTCTGTCAGTGTGTCTAACTCTTCTCCTCCTTTCCCACTTTCCAGGAATAATTGTTTTTGCTCAGTGCAAGGTGAGGCGTCACAGAATTTACAGCTGCTTCACAGATAAATGTTGGCTGAAGATGGAAGTTAAAGCACTGTCTTTCTGCATGTCTCATTGATACGTCTCTCTGACAGGTTGAAGGTCATTGGAGTTGTTCAGGGAGAGTCTGTCAGTCGCGGTGCTGGACCTCCTGGCCTTTGAGTGGCTCATTGAAATGCAGAGCGATATGTATCAGTTCTCCTGCTTGAATCTGTGATAATTCTTTCTCCGTGACACATTTCGGCGATCGGCCATCGATCTCGACGTCAACTGGTGGTATCCATCAGCCTCGGGGGAGACCGTGCGTGCATCTTCCTGTAATCGCTCATGCATGGAGGAGCAGCACTTTTTGGGGGACAGGGAAAGTGTGCATCTACATTACTAATTTATAGCCTTTATGGAACCCAGTTCAATTCAGACGAACAGTTTTTTCCACTTTAATAAGAAAAAGGTGAGAGCACATAGCAGGTGAAAGAAAAGGTGGCATAATCCTTAATGAAGAAGGAAAGAAATGTCACATTTATCCTCGTATGTCCTCTCATACACATTTATCTGCTTGCATATAGATGTCAGTTGGGTAAATTAGTGCCATTTCACTTTTTCCATGCTGTTTTTTTACACATTAAAATTTTTCCCCAAGAAAGTTTTAAAGTACTAAAGCCGTGAACTAAACCAATTTACAATATGATGAATCATTACATTACAAACTTTGATTTAAAGCTAATTTTATAATACACAAAGACAAGACTTTATGTACTTAAAAATTACAGAGAATGAAACAACTAAACTACACTGACATCTATACAATTTTAAACTTCTTTAGTTTTATCAATAGAAACTATTTTTGTATTATTATTTAATGCAGTGTATATGCAGCATACAGTTTGTATTATATACAGTGTTTATACACACACACACACACACACACACGCACGCATGCACACACACACACACACATACACACACATATATAATGTATTTAAGTATTTACATAGCATAGGGAGACCACTGCAATAAAGACAGATTAAACATTAATAGACATTAATTAAGAATAATAGATGCATCATAGTTTCAGATTTTAATATAAAGAATTCAGATGCAAAACCTCTAAATGCCACCTGAAATTGCCTTCTAAAATGAGCATTTTTATCAGGCTCCAGTGTGAAGGCTCAGTAATATGACTTTCATGGCTAAGCCCTTTTTTGTGTTTTTTAAAGTGAAATAACTCAACATAAACAAAGGAGGCTGAGATCAATTATTTATTTTTGATCATTTCAAGGGGCACTTAGGGATTTTTACATCTGAACTCTTCATATACACTACGTCACTCCCAAAAATGCATAATGTGTTCTTAACAGCATAAAAAGTAAAAGTTTTATTTGATATAATTTAAAAGTTAAAAGCCTTTATAGTCATGTGCACAATTTACTCTAAATGGTGTTATAAAATAGAGGTCAAGGAATAGACTACGAATGAATATGAAGAAACATATAAGGTTCAAGTCTACAATAGCTCAATGATAAGGAATGCAATAATGGAATGTACAGAATCAGAATCAGAATCTGTGCATCAATAGCTGTTGCAGAATGATTTCAGGGTCATCGAGCATTTGGCCCATTTAACATTCTGATAGCTGCATTATGAATGGGTTATATACAGAAAACCAGTTAAGAGAGCTCCTTTTATAATCATTGAAGCCAAATTTAAACTGTTATAATCATAAAATCTGTCTGTGGGTCAAAGCAGCCCATTTTAATGTCTGCATCAGATTCTATTTACTAAAGTGGTTTTGGGATGTATGGGATGCAAATAGAGCATCTTTGCTGCAACATTAAAGCAGACACATACAATTTTTGTGAAAATAGTACATTAAAATATGAGCGAAATAATGTTCCCTCATCAATTAGCATGAGATATATTTCAGTAATCAATTATTCTTATCAAATGTATGAAAGAATAAGTGATCATACTAAATGATATTATAATTTAAATAATAAAACTAATACATAATTAATATTTTGGAGTTTTTTTTTCCTTTAACAGAATCTTTTAAAATTTCTTGTTGCAATTAATCCTGACATTTTTATCATACTGCATATAAAGCTATGTAGCTTCTTATTTTACCCTAAATGACATTTCAGTGCCCAGTGAATTCACAAGCAAAGCAAACATGGCTGCGATTGGCTACACCTACGCATGTGAAAACAGCCATCTAGCAGTTCTCAGTACTACTGGTACTGCGGAAAATCTGGTAACAGTTTGATCATTTCAAGTATCGACTTAGTACCCAAGTACAGATGCCTTTGAAAACACTAGTGCTGCAGCAGGGTTTAGATTATGTTTTCAGAAGGGCTTTCTTAAAGTTGGAAAAATGTAACATTTGCCCATAACAAAGAAACACTCAAGGGCAAGTTCTCACAAACACAATCAACTGCTGCGTATAGATGTCAATACCGCATGTAGATGTTGTCCACTTCTAATGTTCACACTGAATGCAAAGCAGCTCTTTGCCTCTAAACAATGCTCCTATATTTCCCAGACAGTTAATATTATCCCAGGAGCTCTTTCATGGCTTGTCTACCCAGTCAATGAACTCTGAAAGACATGAAATAAATTGATTTGTATGCAGGGGTTTCAAGCAAAACATAATGGGAAATATAATGGTGGCGTGCTTTATGTTTTTCCCTCATTGCTGGAGGTTAAAGATTACCTGACATTTCTGAGAGTTTCTTTATTTGTTGAGTGTCTCGGCTGTGCTCGTGGACACATATTCAAGCGTACAATGTATCAGCAGCAGGCGTAGGTCTCGGTGGTTTGCCTGGGCCAAACAAAAAAGGTGCCTAAATAAGCAGTTGCAAAAAAAACAAAAAAAACAACAAGCAATCTCAAAATGACATTTGTGTCAAGAGTCTCTTAGGTGAGCGGAGACAAGTGAAGTTTAAACAGCCCACTTCACCCAGAGTGCTGATTTTACTGGCAGTGAATGTACATGAAAATGTGAGTGATACCAGGTCTATAAATGAGCGTTTCATGCCCCTTGACACAGGAAGGGTTTTTCATGCTCTGTGTTTGGCAGCGAAGAGCTATGGGTGCACGGCTCCATGAATGGATGGATGAAGTGATACCATTTCACGTTTCATTTTCAACAACAGTCATTCAACGTTGCATTATCATTGTAGTTGGGCTAAATCAGCATAAAACAGTCTAGAAACATTTTTTTTTATAATAAAGTTACATACAAATAAAATGTGATCACAGGATGTAAATGTAAATATGCAGAGTTCAGACGCATTTGAAGAGTGCCATCTGAAATGTTTCTCTAAAATGAGCTTTTTTTTTTACTTTTATGGCAAAAATAGGTTCTTTTCATCTTCTCATTTTAGAAGAAAATTTTAGACAGCACTTAAAGGTTTTTGCATCTGAACACCTTATAATAACACTAAGGGTGCTTTCAAATGATCGTTTTTGGTTCTGAACCCTGTACATTTGTGTCATCACTGTGATAATTCTTGCTAGATAACAACATTGTGGGAGGAGATGCAAAACAGCTAGAGACCGCTGCATGGGTGATTCGACTTTGTACTTTGGACATTGAAAATGTAGTTTTGTTTTAAAAATGCATATATTTGTCATGAATGTAATGTAAATATCCTTTTTTTCATGTAAGCCATAAAATGACTAAATGTTTTCACATAGTATTATTAATTCAGAAACACAATACTACACAATGTCACTTCAGACAAGTTAATAAATCAATATTTAGTGGAAAAACATGTTTTTACCACTCTGATCAATTATAATTTTTGAACATGTATATGGTTCAAAATAAAAGTATTTTATTTGAAAATTGAAAAAAAAATGTGGTCAAAATTTTATGCAATAAAACAAATGCCAAATATTTGATGTGTCAGTGGGGTAGTGGTTAGTGTGTCGACACATGCACTCTGGTGCTCACGGCAACCCGAGTTCAATTCCTGCCTTGAGGTCCTATTCCGATCCTTCCCCACTCTCTGCTTTACTGTCAATAATCTCTACTGTCCTATCCATTAAGGGTAAACCCCCTCCAAAAAAAATATTATAAAAAAATACAAATGTCAAATGTTACCATTTCACTCAACCCCATATTTAATAAATCCAGTAAATTTAAAGAAACTGCGAATATTCAAGTGGTCTCCTTATTTTTCCTAGTGTAGACATACACAATACATAGGATTTAACTTGGATGAAGATTTGTTTATAAATTATCATAAATCTAGACCTGGCTTTCTCTCTCTCAGTGTTTTCCGTTATTGGTAACACATTACTCTGATAGATTAAGCTATACATATGGTATGTATCAGATGTGCTAATGAGGTTCCTTAAATGTCACATGGGGGGTCTGCTAATGTCATAACATATCTTTAATGTGAAAATGTGAAAGCGTGTGGACACACACACACACACACACACACACACGTAGTGTTAAGTGAAAAAATCTTTATATGCTTTTACAACATTTTACAATGTGATGGATCATAAATAGATAGCAAGTACATGGTTAGGTCTTGTAGAGCGTGTAAATCAAATTGTTTGTGATCAGTAGACTCCAATATGTGACAAAAGCTGGCTGGTGCTACTGTGCAACTTTCTGTTTGCATGTGTATTGTTTGTATGAGCAAACATTATCAGGCAAAAACATGTGGCATTTTGCTAGTGACACAGTTGCTCAATTGTAAGCCCTCTGTGTATGCTGATGTTAGATGTGTTTTTGTTGACCAGGTTGGCATGCATGTATGCATGCGTGGACTGACGTGTGTGCTAAGAGGATTGCGTCAGCCTCTGGTCTCTAATTCTTGGCATGGAGCCTGTCTGATCTCAGCGAGAGGTGCTGACAGTGGTCAAACGGCCAAGTATACACACATCCCTCTGAGCCACCAAACTCACACGGCATCTTCCTCATTCCAAACTAACACTGTTTGTTAATTTCTAATTGTGTCATTCCTCTTCACCCTCCCCTCTGCTTCATGACATGTTGGGCTAATCTGAGTCATCTTTATGAGGCCCCAAGATATTCCCTGTTGAAGTAACTAACATTGTCAGTAATAAGCATATGCTGTTTTGGATGGCGTGCTGGTTTCCCTAAAGAGAATTTTGACTATGAAAAACAAACAAACTTTAAATAGACTAGTCAGTGTGTTGCCTTACAGCTTTTCAGTAAATCCCGTGGATTACAAAGTGGGTACTAGGCAAAAGAAAAGTAAAATTTAAGGGCTGTTAAAGTTTTATGCTATGTTTACCTAATGAAGCTGTCCTTAAAAGAGATCCCTGTTGACCCAGATCCTCAAAAATGATTAAAAACACTGTATTATGGAAGCCAGGCCAGGCCAGGCCAGGCTAGAAGTTGCCAAATGTCACGTTGTAAAGAAACATCATGCATTTTGTGTGTGTGATTACAGTATGATCTAAGATATTTACTTTTTATACTTTTTTTATAGTTGCATTCTTTATTCTATACTTAATATATCTGATGCTGTATCTCTTTTAATGCCCGTCATGGGGGAATATCTGATGTAAAAACCTGAACAAATGTTCAAAAACATATCGATAGAAAGATTCATCTCATGTTTTAAAGCCCAGAGGCAGAATGAATGCGTAACCTAAAAAATATTCACATTTATTTATTTGTTTACTGTTTTTTTTACACTGTTTTTCCATGTATTTGCACACTATTTTCCCCTTTGATGTGCCTCGGTTTTAAATCCTTGGACTAGTCGGTTGTCTATCTTATTTTCACAGTGAGAGACTGAAAGCAAAGCATCAAGCCATCTTTATTATTCACAACATGTCACGGTTGCTGCATCGCCAACAGTGAATTTCTCCTCCATCATTGTATAAATCATGTCATAAAACATCTTATCTTGGGTAAAGTCCTTCACTGACTTTGCATCAAAATCTTTATTTCTGGCTACTTGTCATCTCCGCTGAAGTGAAAACAGTTGACACCTGCATTCAACATCATAAAGTTGCTCTCCATGGCAACAGCTCCCTTCCCTTCCATCTAGTGCTCGGCAATCCCATCCATCTTGATAATTTACCCACGTTGGAGTGGTTAAGGTAGCATTATCTTGTTAGTGGGGAAGTGCTGGCTTGCTTAACCATACCGAATGATCATATGCTATAATTCAACGCTGTAATCACAAAGATTACACAGCGGCGTTTCAGAAGCTAAGCTAACGCTGATAGGGAGATTGACGCTTTTGTAGCTGCTATCCATCAGATCGCTTCTAGATGCCGTTTTCCCTGTCAGAATGATAGGGGCAACTGAGACACTCATGATCCCTGTTAGCGAGATAGTTAGGCTTTATCTGAAGCAAATTGAAGTGACTGTACCCGCCATGCCATTCTTGCAAGTTTACACTGAAGAAGATAAAGAGAGACAGAGTGGAAAGCCCAGCAGAGACCCGAGGTCTGAAAAGACATCGTTTCTGCTCACACACCCGGACAAAGGGTGACTCCATCCAGAACACTAGATTGGGCACAGTGCAGTACATTATGCCATTCAGCAACCAAACACAGACGCAGTGCCTCCATTCAGCTCGACAACCCTCTTGCCATTCTCGCCTCCACCACTGTCAGAGTAACAAAAGAGTCGCCGAAAAACCATCATACGCCAATCTTCATAAACCGTTCTGCTCAATTGCGGTTTATTTTGAATGAATAAGAAAGCAATGAATGTTTATGGCTGATTATAAGTAACGGTATATTGTTTTCTGGTGCACTGGGGTCGGATTTTATTAGATACTTGTTAAAAAGTTACAGAGTCAGCAATGTGTTTTCTTTTGTGTTCTCCTGATTGGCAATTTGATGGCATTAGTTTTGTCAGTGGAAGGCAAATGAGTTTGAAGTTGTGTCCCTGGAGGTCCGTGTGCCCATATTTACACTTCAGAGTTTCATTGTAAAATAAACTCAAAAGGTACCTCTGCAAGTACACAAGCCAGAAGGTCATTCGAAAGATTCATTCATTCATCCATCAGGGGTCGCCACAGCGGAATGAACCGCCAACCTATCCAGCATATATTTTACGCAGCGGATGCCCATCCAGCTGCAACCTAGTACTGGGAAACACCCATACACTCTCACATGCACACACATACACTATGGCCAATTTAGTTTATTCAATTCACCTATACCACATCTTTGGACTGCTTTTATAAATCTACACAAACAAAATTTATATTTTATTAATAGTCATATTTTCTAATCATTTATATATAACAATTATTGAAAATAATTATATTAAAGTATCTTTTTTTTTACACCTTCTATGAGTGCCACCATTGCAAGCCACAAATCCTTCCCAAATCGTTCTGCTCAATTGCAGTTTATTCTAATGAATACTAAACCAATGAATGTTTATAGTTTATTATAAGTAACAGTGTTTTGTTTCATTGCGCACTGAGAGCACCTTTTATTGGATGCTTGTTCACAAAGTCAGCATTGTTTTCTTTCGCATTCGCTTGATTGGCACTTTTATAACTTGCGTCATTAATTTCGCCAATGGAAGCCAAATGAGTTGAAAGTTGTGTCACGGGTCCTGGAGGCTCACACGCTCACTATTCACACTCCACCACTGACTGTCATCATAAAATAAACATGCGTGCGCTTCTGCAACTGTGCACGGCCCGAAGCCAGCTAGATGTATAAGGGAGAAGACAAACATGGCATGCTGGGATATTGGTGGCAGGGAAACCAGTGCCCAATTGCTAATTGGAAACTCACCCTGAGCCGCCGGAGCAGTGATTAATGATGATTGTTTCTGTATTCAGCACACTTTCCTGATTGAGCCCGGGTTTCACATGAGTAACTCTGAGCATTGGAGAAAAGGAGCCAGGCTGCCAGATCTGCCTATAAGTCATCAGCCACCCGCTGCTTTGCATCTGCAGTGTGAACGTGCATATATATTTATATGTATATCTATCTCCTGCTGGAGTCCTCGGACTGTTTCTGGCCTTAAGAGAGATGGAGGAGCCTGAGCTGGCCGATTAGCCTTCTCTGCCGCTTCGCTCTTGCTCACAGTCTGTCACCTTCCATTTTGAAAGCGGGTGCAGAGAGAGCAAGGGCAGGTAGAGGTGGCGCAGGAAATGGATTAAGAGGCTCTCACCTTCCAACTCTGGCTCTGGCAGACTGGTGGGATTCATTTTCACTTTCATTTCTACCCCCCACCACCTGCCTCCTGCTTCTCTGTTGCTCCCATCCTGCCCACAGGCCTTTAACCCACCACCAACTTCCTGTCCAAACATTGTGTCTCGACCTCAGAACACGGATCACTTAACTGAAATGGGTAGGAAAGGCCTTGTAAAATGGGGACGGGAGACCTTGCAGCACGTGAATAATAAAGTGAGTTCCTGGTCCGGCTTCTTTGATCAGAAAGGTAAAAATGCAGCGTCCTTGCAGATTGGACTGGAGTATGTGCTTATTCAATGGCCACATTCAACTCCCCATTAGAGTTAAACTCAAAGAAGATGCATGAAAAAGAGGTTTCTGGGAAACAGACAGAGAAACAGCAAATGCAAACACGTGTGAACATTGAAGACAAACACAATGTGACCAGACGTTTTTCTATAGCTATTTATATTCAAGCGAGTGCACCAATCAAACAAGCATGTGCAGGGAATAACATGGTGATTTAGAGGCATGCTTTGTGCTCCATTCTTCAGTCTCAGTGGGATTTTGTGCTACCTCTGAGCAGATTTAGGGAGGCCCTGACTGTGCTTTACATAGATTGCCTCATTCCCCCGTTGCCAGAAAAATGTTCCTAAAACTTGTTCTAGCACTTATTATTTGGGAGGTCTAGGCAAGGGCCACTACAAAGAGCAAAGCCAAATATAAGCTTTGGGTGCAATTCCATGCCCTTCAATCTGTCTAAAAGCAGAGATGCTTTTAGACTTTTTCTTCTCTTTTTTACTTTGTACACCCACAAGTAGGGCTCAGATTAGTCCTTTAGGTGCAACATGCTCATCATTCAGCATCATCGATCTTATTAAAATTGCTAGCATGACTCACTTTTAAACTTAAAAACAATCAATAATGTGGGTGAAAAACTCTAGTGAACTCTAGAGAAATTTTGGATTTTTAATGCATTTTTATGGTTTGATTGGCTGAGTCATCTGATGAGGTAAAAATAGCAAAGAGTGGTGTTTTGTTGCAGGGAAACGTGAGTGAGATGTGAAAGAGATCCAGATAGTCTGAATTTTTGATGCATTCATTTTTTTGCCGCAAGTGTCATCAACACTGATTTGCAAACCCCACATTTATGAAATATATTTTTCTTTCTTTAGAAAAAATTAACTGAATGGGTTATATTGTTAATGTATATATATATATATATATATCTATATA
>CAIGQW010052810.1:4092661-4115179 GCA_903798125.1 Danio choprae
AGGGTTAGTGTGAGATTAAGGGTTAGTATTAATAATGAATAATATTTTTCAATTGTTTTAATATGTTGACAGGCATAAATGTTTTTACTTATTTTGCTTTATCATTTAAAATTGATTTTATATTTTATATTTGTGTCAATAATGAGTGTTGGAGTTTACCATTGATGATAATTGTTGTATTTTTAAAAATATATATGTGTTGTTAATTTACTAATTAAGGATGTCACAATCAACTGGTATTGGCAACAACCATAATATTTAATAATGATGACAAGTATTTGTAGGCTTGTGGCAGTTTGTTGGTATAGTGGTCAGGTATTAGCAAATGACATTGCATTCTCGTGGTTAAAACTGCGTTCCCTTTACCCTTGGTTGAAATCGTCAGTTAAATCATTTAGAAAGCCTTCATATCTATAAATAACATACCCTCAAATAACATAATTTCTACTACATTCTGTGATGAGAAGCCACGTCAGCTCACAGAAGTTATCAAAATTATTTAATTATTTAATTTAATTATTTAATTATTCATTAGATTCTAAAGCAGAAGTGTGGCTTACAATTATGCTGTCGTCTAAACGGAAATGTCAATATGGAATATGACTCCATGTTAACTATTGCAGTTTCTCACATTAATTTTTGAATGTGTTCTGCTGTATTCTGCTCTACTTGAGCAAAGGTAAAGTGCAAGAGTTGCTAGGAAGTCTGTTTGTGCTTTTATTAAAGAGATCAACGATGGGAGATTATGGCTTTTTACGCTAATGTGTCCAGGTTGTTCTGGAGTAGCTGACTCTGATAAAAGCTCGTTTCTCATTAACACACTGACAGACTATCTAACTGTGCAATCACATTCTCCTCAGTTTATTAAAGTGGTTAGGAAGTCACTTGTGCCCCGCGGTGACTGGTTGTAATTTTTCACCCAAAGGTCTGGCAAGAGCGATTCAGTGAATGTGAGTCGTTCTCTCTTTCGCTCTCCTTATCTCTTCCTCTCACTCAGTCTTTGATTCCACTCTTATCTCTCCCTATTTCTGTCTTCCTCACTCTCTCTTCCTTTCCTCTGACTTACCCATCTTCAGTCTTCTCCGCACACAATGAAATTTAATCTTGTTTTTTTTTTGTTTTTTTGGATTATTTTCCCTTGGAAATCCAAAATAGCAACCCTTGCAGTAAGTGCAGTTTCTTCCTCCGAGACATCATACCAAACAGCAGCCCCCAAACTGATTGGCTAAGATATCTTGTGGTTGCAGTCTGGAAGCACTTGGCTTGATTGGCGCCTAGTCAGAGGCTATAATCACAGTTTACAGCGGTGTTACAAAAAACCCAAACACACTCATATCAGGCCTTTGAATACCAGTTGCCGCACAAAATACATACCGGCAGATGCATCAGATCAGCAACACGGCACACCCTGGGCTAGATACCTTATGATTGAGATGTGCCGTTGATTGAGTGCTTGTCACGATCATCGACAGAATGTTTCAGTGAAATCAGGTAGGTGCGTCGGAAACATTTGACAGCTCTGTGTGATTATTTATCATTAGAACTCCTAATGTCAAATGTCATTAAAAAAATCCATAGTTTGTCACCGGATAAAGTGAGTCACTGTGAGACATATGGAGATGATGGTTTAGACACAACCAGTGACTTTTCTTTGCCAGGTAGAAATTATTTTCACCTCCTGCTGAGTCCAAGACAGCACTCAAACAACGGCACCTCTGGGCTCAGGTAGAAATGTCATTTACGCACATATGCGCTAACAGCTTCGCCTCCCATTCGCGCTCAAAAACGCACATGAACCCTCACGTAATGTGTGAGAGCTATAAAACACTTATTTTCCTAACCCAGAGGGGAAGAGACGCAGAATTCCTGCCAGCGATACAATTACGGTTGGGATTATTTCAAGTGGATGATAGTAGGTCACTGATGTGTTGTGAACAAGATTTTATTTTTGCTGTGCATTTCATATCTGATTGCGAAATTGAAATAGTGGACTGAAGAATCTCTTTGGGAAACTGTGATTAAAATAATCAATGATATATTTTAAAGTAATGAAGTTCATAATGACTGCTGAGGCATACTGTTTTCCTAATGGATAGCGCGTTTGGTGCGCAGTTGTGAGAGACTGAAGTGAATTGTCAGTTTGTCGGGAGGAACGCAAGGCAGTGGCTCATCAAAAAGTCAAATGAGAAAATGACATTAAGGACAAATATAAAATGGTGTTTTTTATAAAACAATGATCAGAAAGTGGCATCTTGCTTGATCTCAGTGTGCTCTCGCTTAGCTCCTGAAGTGTGAATATGAGCGGAAAGCAGTCAAATACAGGTGAAAACAGTGATAAAATAAGATAGGACACGGTACCACCGCATTCTTCTGTTTGGATGATTACACTGTCAGTAAAATAATGTGCATCTCTCTATTACAGTGCACTGTGTTAAATTAAATTGAGAAATCTGGACCAGCTGCTATTCATGGTGACAATTACAAATATCTATCAGCAATTCTGTGCATTCAGTTTGTCATGATACAAGTAATATATGATTACATTCCCCATTCATCAACACTTTAGTAGAAATATGCTGGTTTGCTTTATGCAGAAAAACATTTGTGTATCATTTGGCCAAATATAGTATATGTTTTGACATTGACATTGCATTCAATCCGTGTTTTACACAACACAATGCTTAAGGGCCTACAGAATTTGTCATTGTTGTAAGTCATACAGGATCTAGAATAACATGTGAAACTCCGGAGCCGCTTTGTGTAAACAGAACTTATTTTGTTCAACATTTAAGGTGAACTAGGTTAAAAGTTCTTAGTAGATGTTCTCTTGAAAAATTACTGTACAAAAAATCTGTTCCCAGCTTCAGGCAGAACAAATTACTGAAGGAACAATGGGTCAAACAAATGTTATTGTAAATTAACAAGTCTATAGCCATGCAAGAATTCAGTTTTCACAAGTTGGTCTTGAAGAACAGAATCTGTTAGATATATTAAGTTTCTCTGGTTTAATCAGTGCATTTGTGGAATCCTATAAACCTGATTTGATTCATTTACAGTAGCAGTAGGAGAGAACTATATTAGAAGGACTTAATATATGATTCAGCAATAGCACTACAGCAGCAGGTTGTTTCTTCTGCTGTGCTCTGCAAGAGGAATTTACGACTTGGTGAAAAGACGAGTACATACTGTATTGTCCTGAAAATCCAGTGAGGATTTGGTGTGTTCTCCTACAAAGCCTCAAATCTACACCTTTGGGATGCAAAGTAATCCAGTGTAGTAAGCAGTGCTATTCTGCGGCTCAAGCAGTGTGTTTGTGCTGATCTGGGACCTGTCCATTGGGGTTCTCCAGTAGGCTCTGGCAGTGTGTCACTAGCTAGGTTTCTATCCAAAATGTAAATTAAACTTATGTGATACTGGAATACCCAAAAAAAATAAAAAAAGGATTGGCAAATGAAGCAGCATTTCCATCCAATGAGTCAAAGAGAACACACTGGTCACTTCCTGATAAACTAGTGCCATATATTAAAAAAACTTCATTATTTGATTATAGCAAACAAGAGAAGTCACCGCAAGTTTTTTTTCTTATACAATAAATTACTTGTACCTCAAAAGCTGAAGCCAACACGGAATGAATGCATGGTGACCTTTGAAGACATGAGACCACACTTTAGGAGCACAGCTGCTCAAGACAGTCCTGGAAGGTAATAATACTGGACCACTTTGATGATAGACACTGGCTTATGCATTTTTAAAATAACCAAAACATTTCAGATGCTTTTCAATGTGATTGGACTTTTTTGATTCCCATACTGGAATTGAATTGCTAAATGTGTTTCCATCATAGCTTATGTGCATTTTTTCTAATCAGATCAAAAGTTTATCCTACTCAGTTGTGAGCATACTATACATTTCTTTTATTCACATCTCCAAAGTTTATGTGCATCTTGTCGTTTCCATCAAGCATTTTTTATGCAATAATCCAAAATGCGCATAGAAATAGGTGAATGGAAGCATAGCTACTGTAGAGTCTTTGGTCTTTGATTTTTTTGAGTTTTTGAATTCTGCAAACTCAACCGACGCCACTGATCAGCCTGCACACGTCACGCATTGTCCCGCCTGTGCACTGGTCATGAACCTGTCCGTTCTGCCCCCTAAAGGTGTGTTTGACTGGCAACATGTTACAGCTGCCTGATCCGTTATGGTTCAGAGTTGGAGTGCTGTGACTGGAGGCTTGTCTATGTCATTGTGGTTGTCACTTCATTCCTGTTCTCACTTCATCGGTGCCAGTCTATAGTGACAGCACAGTCCAAAAACAGCTATCTATCCATCTATCTCTCTATCTATCGCAATGTTCTGTCAGTGTCATTCTATGGTTCTGTTTTTCTCTGTTGATCTATAATTCTGTTGTTCTATATGTTGTTTTCTGTTATTCTATCTATTATTCTGTCTGTTCTATCTATCGTTTTATCATTCTGTTCTTCATTCTATCTGTCATTGTGTCTCTTACAGTACGTCATTCCATCAATAACTCTATCGTTCTATCGTTCTATATGTTGATCGATCTGTCATATTATCGTTCTTTCTTTCTTCTTTCTGTCATTCTTTCTGTTTCAATCTGTCCATCACTCCATCTATCATCTGTTGTTCTATAGTTCTGTTCTCTTTTTCATTCTGTTGTTCTTTGTCATTTTTTTTATTGTTCTTTCATTCTACATATCAGTCTGTCATTCTAACAATTGCTCATTCTAACAATTTCCTATCACCATCATTCAACCTACCTTGTTTTCTGCAATTCTCTGTCATTCTATTTATCATTCTACCGTTCTGCTTGTTACTATGTCTATTGTTTTGTCTTATGTTCTTCTATATATTGTTCTACCATTATATCTGTTCTACTGTTCTGTCATGTCACTCTACCTGTCCTTCTGTTAATATATAATCCTAGTCATATGTGTCAATTGTTGTAATTCTATTGATCTAATGGTTCTATCTATCACATTATGTCTCTTAGGGTGCTTTCACACCTGCCTTACTTAGTTCGCTTGAAACGCATTAGAGTTCATTTTCCCTCTTGGTGCGATTCATTTGGGCATGTGTGAATGTAGCAATCGTACTCGAGTGCGCACCAAAAGCAGACCAAAAAAGCATTCAGAGACCTTCTTAAAGAGGTGGTCTCAGTACGCTTTCAAACAAACCCTGGAGTGGTTTGTGAAGGTAATGTATTGTAATGTGAAGGAAAAATATTTGTTGACAGCGCTTTACCAACAATTTTAAACAGAGAGAGAGAGAGAGAGAGAGAGAGAGAGAGAGAGAGAGAGAGAGAGAGAGGGAAAAGCATTGCCTCATGGATCGTTGGTAATATTTACGAAAGATGACCATGTCGCAGTTTAGCTAAATTAATTCACGCCTTCCTTCTGAAGTGACTTGCAATGTGCCTTCACCGTTTGCAATGCATTAAAACATTGTTTTCCAGCCACAGCCGAGCTTCATTCTCGAAATGTATAGTTTGTCTAAAGTGGTGTATACAAACTATATAGTATACTATGACTTGCGGGAGTTCCATTGGTATTTTCCTGCACGTTAATTCTGACCAATCGAAAAGCAGTTTAGGAAATGCGTTCAATAACATCTGGCCAATGAGTGATGTGGATTTTGTCAGATGACTACATTTTGGTTCTTTTCAACTGGTTCGGACCAAAGCAATCAGTGTGGTGTGAAAAGTGAATTTGTTGCCCTTGGTCTGGACCAAATAAACCAAAAAGCACGTTTAGTCTGTTCATATATATTACGATATGAATACAATTTCACCAGATGTCATGAATATCAATAAAGAAAAAAAAATACAATTTTAATAAAGTGTTTTATCATTTTCCGAGTCTAGCAGTATTCAGGTACAGCAATTGAATAATAAAAATAAAAACAATTCAGTAAAATTCATCGCTAATACAGTTACAACTGGTACAATGTCTTATGCCTGAATGCATTTAAAACCATAATACGGTCACAGGCCTCAAAAACACATGCAAATGATAAATTATAATCCAGACTCAACATTGCATATCCTGCGATGTGAATATTGTGAATGATATTGATGCTAAGACAATATATTGTGCAGCCTTATACAGAGAGAGTGCATAGGACAGGAGTAAAACAAGATCTTAAATATACAGCATTTTGAATTAAAAACCCCACCAAACACAGAGTGCTTGAAAGGAAACATAGTTAAAAATCTACCATAGCACATTTACTTAAATATTCATAATTGTGTCTCTTACCTAATGCAATTTGTAAATATTGAGATAATAAGAAAACAGTTCTGAGCCTAGTCAATTGTGTTTTTATTAAGTAGTTTTTAATGTGGACGTTGGCTGTTTAGTTAAAGAAGCTTTTAGGAGAAGCATTACAGACATCAAACGCCACTACATCTGAGTACACATTTTGCCAGTGATAAGCGGCATCTGTGCTTTGCCACTTTTGAAAAGCACCATCCGCCACTGGTGCCTGACTGTCAGTGTTAGTCTGTGACTTTGAAGGACCCTGGTGCTGCACACACTAATGGATGTTTTTGTCTTCTTATTTTTCTTCTTCTTCTTTTGGAGGTTGTTTTTGTTTTTTTGAGCCGGGTCACAAAGCTGTTTTACTGAAGTAGAACATCTGCAGGATCAACATCCTTTTCTGGTCACGGAAGGTCTTTCCATAATGATGTTGGTATGCCCCAAATTTTAGCCATAAGCCCAACCTTAAGTCTAAAATCTGAATAGGATATACTGCATTGACTCATTACATGCAATGTCTATTCAATCATTCAGCAAATATTGATATGCACTTAGTTTGATTAATCTGCCAATTATATTTTCATCAGATAGCAGTCTTAGTGGGCGATGCGGTGGCGCAGTGGGTAGCGCAATCGCCTCACAGCAAGAAGGTTGCTGGTTCGAGCCTCGGCTGGGTCAGTTAGCATTTCTGTGTGGAGTTAGCACATTCTCCCCGTGTTCGCGTGGGTTTACTCCGGGTGCACCGGTTTCCCCCAAAAGTCCAAAGACATGCGGTATAGGTGAATTGGTTAAGCTATAATTGTCTGTAATGTATGTGTGTGAATGAGTGTGTATGGATGTTTCCCAGTGATGGGTTGCAGCTGGAAGGGCATCCGCGGCGTAAAACAGATGCTGGATAAGTTGGCGGTTCATTCCGCTGTGGCGACCCAGATTAATAAAGGGACTAAGCCGAAAAGAAAATGAATGAATGAATGAACAGTCTTAGTTGATAGCAAAGTTGTTCCTAGTTCATCGAGGTTGTTGAAGAAAAAAAATCTTATTTGGGTGAATCACAAAATAAGAGTTGTCCTGTCTTCTGAACAGGCTGACTGATGGAAGAATTGTTGTTGCCAACACAAGCAAGGTACACACACATGCACACGTCATATGATATGAACGACAAGCCTATCATTGTGTCTACCATTTGTCATCGACATGCCAGACTGACGACCTCCTAGGAATGACAGATAGGATGTTGCTTTCCTCAAATATTCAAGCAAACAGAATGTGCCTGTCGATATTTTTTTTTCTGTATGTCTCTCTGTTTAAGAAAATTACGACGCATGGAGAAACAAATGAAAGATTAAGAGCTACCAATTTCCTGTGTCTGGAGGTGAAAGTAAAAAATCGTACAGAAAGCAGCGATAGTTACAGCGGTTAACCAAACTCCCTGTAGATGTAATTAAAACAAGTACCATGCTTCTCCCCCCCATATGCCCCTAAAGGTTATAGCAATCATAACTGCCATGATGAGCATGATAAGGAAGATATAAATGCATTGTTTGTGTTTAGAGCTTTCGCTGTCGGCCGCATAATGATGAGTGCAACGTGTAATGGCCAATCAGTGGCAATAAATGAGCATAATGTGCGGTAGAAAGTGCCTGTGATTATGTGCACAACTGCACAGATATGCATTTTGGCTTCTTTAGAGATCAAGGTTTTGATTGCGCGATTGCCTGTACGTTTATGCGCGATTGCACCACTCGTGTTCATAGCCGCAGTTAAGTTGCATCTCCCCCGTGAGTGCTATTACATACAAAGCCCTGATGTACATTAGCCAACCCTGCTGAAGATTCAACGGGGACGGCTTTTCATATCTATCCACCATCAGTGCAAACATGGTTGCCAAACAAACACATTTGTACTTTGTCCCTACAGAGGCTCACTTCTGTTTTCCCCCTGTCTGCCTGTCGGGGCGTTTCATTCATTGGTCCTCTTGGGCCCTGGAGCCTCGTGACTGAAGTTAGGCTTGAGGAAGAGCTTCATTTACTGCCAGCGAATGAGAGGAGAGGCTCCTTCACGCCTCATTGGATCTGTTTTCACTCGCTAATTTCCCGCCTCTGTTGGCTGTCCTGTACACGTCTGGGCTGTGCCATGTCCCTTGACGCCTGTCACTCTTTCGCTCTGCATTCTTAAGTAATGGCATCCTCTCGTTCGCATAGGTGCTCATGTACGCTTGAGATCACACCATTCCCATTACAAACAATCACGCTTCACCCACATCCCATATTGCAGGTCGAGTTCGCCTACTTGGGTTGTCATTTTGTCCTGGCCCAGTGAGAAAGGCTGTAGCAACTAATAATTGAAAACAAAAATTGGTAGTACTTTAATGAAAGTAGCAAATAAATGTCTGCATTATGGTGCAAGTGACAGTGTTATTTCATTGTTATTTATAATCACTGAAACTAGTTTGGTGAATAAACAATGGTTGTACTTTAATTTAATTGACCCCTTTGAACTTTCTGTTGACTATAATTGACTTAGCAATATCAAGTATTACAGTATTAGTAAATTGTTAGGTTTACGTTACTAGAATAGGTTAGGTTGTAAATAGGTTTCAGGTTGTGATAATTTTATTTGGATCTGTCATTTTTATTAGATTTCAGCCCTGTTTAATGCTTCAAATGTGCAATAAGTTTTATAATGGTTTTTTTTGTCAGCATTATATACATACAGTATCTGTTGACACATGATTATTAACATTTTGTATCATTTTTAAAATACATTTATTCAGCAAGAATGCCTTAAACTGATTAAAAGTTGCTAATGAGAGATTTATAACACTACATACATAACAATAATTATGTTAACTGAATAAATGTCTATCCTGAAAACCTGAAAGACCTCAAAAACATTTCTATGGTACATTAATAATAAGAAGAAGAAGAAGAAGAAAAGTTGATCTGAGCACCAAATCAGCATAATAACTTATCATGTGACATTAAAGCTTTGTCATTACAGAATTTAATTAGATGTTAAAGTGGTATTAAAGCAACAACTGGTGATCATAAAATAATTGACTTTTGCTAGTGAAAATTTTATAATGATTTAATTTCAAAGAAATGTTTCAATAAACAAAAATTACTAATAGATTCATCTGTATTTTAAACAGACATATTTACCATCTAAGCATTACCCACTTCGCATTTAACCTCTATTAAAGTGAGCAAAGGAAACAGCAGAGCTGTGGTCTGAATTATAAAGATAGAAATTGTTTTTCATCAATTATTATTGACCAAATTGTATGTTATTTATTATTTGAGCCTATTGATCCAGCAGAATTTATTGATCATTTACAAAAAGAACACAAAGGTGTTGCTCAGCATTCCACAGAAGATAAATAGTGAGCAATATTAATAGATTATTGGATTATTGACTAATAGATTAATTGCAGCATAAGCTGTAGAGCGAAGAGAAGAACAGGTCAGGGATGCTCTTTGAAATTAAAGTGTCCTTCTTTGGTTGGATGAAGCTGTGAGAACGTTTGGGTTCAATATGAGATTGGACAGCTAAGTCTAACCCAGGTTGATCCCGCTGACAGGTTAATTATATGAACTGGCTGCGGTGGAGTGTGGCCTATCAGATAGAGGCAGAAATGAAAGCGGGATCATGGGCGGCTGCTGCAGTGAGTTCAGCTGTGAACTGATGGCTGCAGTAAAGGCTGCTGGCACTCGGCTTTACCCTGATTTTCTGCTAGAAACAGATAGAAAGCTGGAAATAGAAAGAGTAAATGGAGCCGCGGGGAGTTTGCATATGTGTGTGTGTGTATGTTTCGAAGAGAAAATGAGACGAAGCTAGTCTCATTTGGTGATTATCACCTCTCGTCTCCACTCAGATATAGGAGCTACACAAAATTGCACATTGTAGGAAAAACATGTCCTCCTTCATTAACTAATACTAGAAAAAATCAAGCTTACTGTTTCAAGCAGGACTCTCCAAATGCACTAAATAAAAGCTGCAAGAAAAGTTTAGTTGGATTGTACTTTATCCACGAGCAAGCAAAAGGAATTAATAAAAGCAGACTTCATCACAGTTTAGCGCAAGACTGAGGAGAAAAAAATGAACAGAAGCATGTCAGATCATGTGACTAATGGGCTCCAGGAGCTTTAAGCTGCTCTCCTTGTGTGCTTATGAAAAGTTAATAACTTAAGCCCAATGTTTCAAGCACAACTCTAAAAATTCACAACGTACAGTATAAGCCACAAGGTTAAAGGGGTCATGGACTGCCTTTAAAAAAAAAAAAGAAGACACAAAACACATTTTATAAGTAATTTTAAAAACTGTTAATTATAACAAATGTTACTTTGCAGTCCGATCCAATACAGCTGGCGCAGGATGTCTTTTTGTTTTTTTATTTCTGAAATACAGCATCAGACTGTGCCTTGTTTGTAAATGAATCTGCGATTGAAGTAAAAAAGTTCTTAGGAACATCATAAAAAAAAAAAAACATAGTTTATCCACTCTATCCTATTGTCGGGATCAAAAGTCAATAGTTTCAATAGTCAATAGTTTGGTTTCTGCATAGAACTGTTTACTTCTTTATTCTTTACCTACCGTATGTGCAAATTGATCAGTGGAGCTAAACATGCAGTTATGTAGAAGCAAATATCGATGATTTTCTGTGGCGGTGGAGTTTAGCCACGTTCCACAACTCTTTTGCCTAAATAGCTTCAATATAGAATGTTTTTAGACTAACAAGAAAGTCAAAAGTTCAAGGGAATTTAGATTTACCAATCAATGGCGCCTTTAATAATTGGAATGCAATTTCTCACTACAAAAGAGACTAACAGACAGAATAATAGTGCAGAAAACAAACTGCCAACAGTAATTCAAACAACAACAGTAATTCAAACCTAATGTTTCAATCACAACTCTCAAAATACACCAAATATAAGCTCCAAGTATAAGACTTTAAACCACGATCCAACTAGATTTCACTTACTCCACAAGAAGCAAATGGAAATAATAGGAGCTCTACCAGAGACTTCAGCGTAACAGTGAAGAGAACAAAATTGAACAAAAACCATGTCCGATCATGTGACTAATGTGCTCCAAAAGCTGCTCTCCTCATGTGAATATGAACAATACAAAAAAAAAGCAATTTCCAATGGCAGCAGATTGAAGGGGGATGGATGTGTAATTGAGGAACAGATCTCATTTTTCCCTCAAATAATTTGTTTGCTCGCAAACATCGTCTCGGCGCTGCTATTTCATCTCAGCTGTGAGCGAACATACAGACCTGAGAGCTCAGGTGGAATAGGAACACTCCATGTAGAGCAAGATTAAGGGAACAGGAAGGGCTGTTTGTGCTGCTCCCCATGCAGACTCATAGCAGGCATTATGCTGAACAAAAGCAAACAGCTACTTCAGGTGTGAGGTTTGAAAAAGCACAAGCTAATTAACTCGATTTGTCTCCTCAGGACTGGCAGGCTAACGCAGACATGCAATCTCCCTGGCGTATCCGCCTGTGTCACTCACACGCTCTAGTCCTGAACGGCTGTTTTTGTTAGAGTGTGGAGCTAGCTTTGCGAAAATCACAACATGCCTCAGAGCAGAACATTTTTGATAAATATGTCGAGTAGGAGTGCTGCGCTCTGGTGGAAACCATTTTGAAAAACAGGTCCATCAGTCTGACGCTGCATTTTGTGTGTCAGGACTGACGCGTTCAAATGTCCCTCCAGGAAGTCACAACATTGTCTCTGCTCTTCAAAAGTATCTCTTTCTCTCCTGCTCTGTGCTAGTGGTCAACAAACATGTTTTATTTTTATTTGTTGTATAATACAATGTATAATGTGATATATTGCAATGTAATACATTTTTGAGAATAGATATTTATATATCAGCTTTGTACATCACATTCTATACAAAATGTTTTTAAATATAAAATATGTAGATAATTAATGAATGCAGAAAATAAGCTTAACTAAGCTCTCATTCGAACAAAAAGCCTTTATTCCTTTATTTATACCAAACAAACACAAAGCTAAATGTGACATTAATTATGCTGGGTTTATGTGATGATTTTTGTAAATGAATATAATTTAAAAGTCAAACGATAATCTTTTTTTGTCATTGTTACTAATGTATGATAAACAAAAACAGCAGTCTGATCATTTACATTTTAAGCATATTAAATGCTTAAAATGACATGTATGACTTTCAGATTTGAGGTTGAATGGTTTAATTATTCATTTTATCAGAAATAGAACAAATATTAGCATCAATCGTCAATAATGCTACTTGCAGCACTGGCAATTTCATATAATGTAACTAATATAAACTGTCACTGCATGCAATGTTGACATAAATACAGCAGCTAAATGAATGTAAATATTTTAAAACAGGAAATGTGCACTCTTAGGCTTCATATTCAGCAGATGCCAGTCGACGCTGATAATCTCTAATATTTCCAGATGTTGGCCAACTAATCAGCTTGGTCTGCTCAGACAGTACCATTTTGCCAAGTTTGTGTTTTGTTAAAGCAACTGTGTTTTTGTACAAGTACAGTTCAAATGTGCATAAACCGGGTCGATGTTGGCTGAAAACATGTAAGATGGGCTTCACAGTTCTGAGTACATAATTTGCTCTCTCACTGAAATGATTGCAGCATAAAGGTGAAGTGTGTAATTTGTGTGGCACTAGTGGTACCAAACCGAATTCCAATTGGCTGTTCATAACAGCGGCTCAACCAGTGATTTTTGGGCTGGGAGTACCCAACTAAAAGATAGAAGATGCTGAAAGTGTAAAGTCATTATTTCGCAGCTCCTGATTGTTGCTGTTAGAATGATACCCTTCACCTTTAAATTTGTCTACAGCGTGCCACTCGGACAGATTGATGCATCAAATGTGTGTGCTCTTGATTAAAACTAATTTTCAGTTTGTCATCAAAAGCAAGAGAAGGTAATTGCAGCTGCCCACTGCGAAAGAGCCATTTAATGAACACAACTGATGCATATGAGATGAAGTATATTATTAATGTGTGTTTGTGTTTCTGGGTATGTTTTAGCAGCACATCGGTGTGCGTTTGAGCAGAGGAATGGTGCGTCTGTGTGTGCTTGCAAAAGTGCATATGCACACTGGCTGCACTCCCCCACCTTCAGCTGGGCTCCTGCTCATAAATCACAGGGCTGTTGGTTAATGAAAATCTCAGGCAGGAGGGAAAAGGAACGATACTAAGAGAGAAAGTGAGCACAGCAACAAGGGCTATTCCTTTTGCTCTCTTATAGGCTGGTCTGTTCTGCTCTCCGCCTATCCTATCTTGTCTCTTCTCCTCCCATCTCCTCCTATCTCATCTGTTCTCATCTTGTCTCCCCTTGCAGTGCTTAACCTCCTTCCCTAGCACCTCCTTTCATCTCCCCGTTTCCAACCTTTTTTATTCTGGTGTCTACGCCTGTTTAATCTGCTCCCCTCATAACTTCTTGTCTTCTTTCCTCTTCTCTTAAGGCCCCAGTATATTTCAAGCAAAGTAGAACTGAAATGACATCTTTTCAAACAAAATCCGTGCTCATCCAAAAACAGCTCATCCAAAATGAACTTTTGGGGGAGTTCGTTTTGGTTCTTAAACACTTTTGAGCTCCCATTGGTCTGTGGCAATTACGTAATTGGTGGGTGTATTCTGGAGCTTCACCTTCTTTGATGTTTGATTACTTCCCCCAGATTCATTCCATGGGGGTCAGACAGGAGAAGTACATCCAAAACAACAACACTAGGCATATAAATACATTGGAGAGTCGAGTACCAGAGTTGCAATCACTTGCGCCACCTCTTTTCGCCACTTATTTTCAGAGTTTGTGCACACCAGCAGTACCATTCGGTGTATGTCCGTGGCAAATAGAAACAGATGTGACGTGCCTTGTTGGCACTTCTCTTGGAGAACAGATCTCGTTATTCTTATTGGTTTCAATTAAAATCAAAATGTCATACATTAGGGAAAGAGAAGAGAAAAAAGCATTATATATAGCTAGACATTTCATAGAATAGAATCACAAAATTGAACAGCTGAAATGTATAGGCATTAAAGAAGTCAAAATGCCTTGTTGAGTTGGTGATACAGAAAAAAATTATTGAAAAGAAAACCATCATGGATGCATTATTTAAAGACCATGTCGGCTTCACGATTAAATTAAGTTTTTGATCTGTCTTGTTTTTTGTAATTCTTTTTTTATAATTATTAATATTGATATTTTTGTGTTTATGCCTGTTTTATGTTCTGTAACCTTTTTGAATATTTATAAGGTATTTTACTATAGTATCTGTGTGATATGTTGTTTTATATTTCTTTTCTCCTGTTAATTTTTTTATATATATTATTGAGTGCAGACCTTTGGTTCTTGTCATTTGAAGAAATTTGGTCACAGCACCAAACTTATCCGGTAGACAGCAGTGATTTACATCTGATCAAACTTCTTTTTGATCTCAAACAAAGAAAGAAAAAGAAGTTCTTTTGAAGTTTACAGGGGCTTTTACTTTCACCTGGCCTCTCATTTAGCCTCAAATCTCTTATCACTCAGCCCACCTCTTCTCATCTAGTCTTTACTTCTTTACTTTTATCTTTTTTTTTCTTGTTTTCTTATTTTGTCTCATTTTCATCTCTCTTCTGATCTCCTCAGTTCTCCTCTTGTCTCTTGTTCTCATTTCCTCTCAATTTTGTCTCATACCCGGTCCCCTCTTTCTTCTCTCTTTTCTCCACTCATTGCAACTCTTGATCATCTCTCTTATCATGTAGTCTGCACCTCTTCTCATATCTTACTTTGTTCCATCTGTCCTCTCATCCCATATCTTCTGTTCTCCTCTAATGTTGCTCTCTTTTTGACTCATCTTTGATTCTTCTTTCACTTGCTCTTCTTCTTCCTTTTGACTCATCTCTTCTTGTCATCTGTCCTCGTCTACACTTTTCCCATTTCCTCATGGTTAAATGGTCTTCTTTCATTCGCTGTAATCGATTCTTTTCTCAACTCCTCTCCTCCATGCTCCTTGACTCTCCTCTTGACGTTTCTCATCCACTCTAATCTCATCCCCTTTCCTCCTAGTCATATTTCCCACCATTTCTTGACATCCCATCTCCTTCTCTCTCTCCTCTTGACTTGTGGCACCCCATATCTTCTCGTCTTCTTACTTCTCCTGAGATCTCCTCTCCATTATTCAACTCTTAACTCATCCCCTATCCTCCTCCTAGCCTCCTCTCTTCTGATTTAAACCCCTGTTCTAGGAGTAGGAATCTTTGAGCACCTCATGATTTGTTTTGAGTAGTTTTAAATATAAAATATCATGTTGATCATTGTGATCATCATATGCTGGGATCCCGCCAAATATGGTGTGCACATTGTCACTCTCTCCTGTTTACTCGCGAGATGTTTTTCACCTCACACAAATTTTCCACTCGAGTTAAATGATTTGATCTTGTGTGGGGTAGACGTGATTGAGGCGAATTCCAATCCGATTTCACAGGCCACAATCATGCATCTGTTTTTGGACTATGCAGCCGATATGCTTTAGAGTTTTGCATACTGACATCATTACGTTATCAATTAACATTAAGAAATAGAAAATCTAATTTTTGACATCTCTGAATCAATTCAGAATCAAATCTGCATCACGATGCATCTAATAATCAAATTTTGGTTCACCCACCCAAACTCTTATCCCCAGTCCTCATCTCCTCTCCTTCCTTCTCCTCTTGGCTTGTCTTATCTCCTGTCCTGTTGGCTCCTTTTCTTTACGCTCCATTTCACAAGCCTTCTCATCCTTTTCTCTCCTTTTTTGTTTTCTTTCCCTTTCCCCCTTTCTTTCATGTCTTCTCCTCCTCTTTCCTTTTCCCCTCTCCTCTGCATTGCCTGGCAGCAGTCCATCTCTCGTTCTCTGTGGTTGGTTGAATGTCATAGGTCTGCATACTAAACGGGCAGGGAGCCTGGCACTTGGAAGGGCACAGAGGTTAAACAGGATCACACACATTCAGAGTCTGTGTCACTCAAATACACCAGCACCCAGGGCCCCACGATAGACACTCCAAGGAGGCAAAGAGCGTGACCCCTCACTTGTTTAGAGTGTGTTAGGATGATTGGATCAGCCCGAGTTGTGCAGGAAACAGACGGAGGGTTTGGTGAGTTTCAGCCTTGTAATCCTCTTTTCTGGAATCCAAAGAGTTGGCACCTCTTATGTTTGTTTGGACGATTTCAAGTGAACCAGAGTTTGGATGAGTACTAACATGGAGATTAGATTGCGAACAGATCTCAATACAATCCTTTATCACGACTGCAGTGACCTACTCCAAAAAATAGCCTTTAGATGGGATGATATGCAAATGTTGCATCTTGAGAAATCCTCGTTGATGGAGCTTTTTGTTTTTCAAATACTGATACATGCACAAATTAAAGGGATGGTTCTCCCAAAAATGAAAATGTACACACTGTTTACTTGCACCCAGCAGTTGCAAACCTTTATGAGCTTCTTTATTCTGTTGAACATCGAAGAAGATATTTTAAAGAAAGCTGGAAACTACCCCTTTAATTGTGATTTATTTGATTAATTAACTCTAATATTATCACCTCGCCCACTTGAATGGCCTGTGCACTGATTCTAATGCTCGCAAGCAAACAAACAGCAAGTACTGGACACAGTCATCTGGTGCAGAAAAAGGTCAGTGTGGTCAGTCTTGAATCAGGCCTGTTGGTTTATGTGTCAGTGGGTCCTAATGCGTGCCCTGTGGATGCCCATCTTTGAGCCATATGCTGGGAGCAGAGCCAAGGGAAAGTGAGAAAAGAGACAGGAAGAGAGAGACTTTGAGACTGGCATGCACATACTCTGCTCTCCATCCTGCCTTTGTGCATACTAAAACCAGGCCACCTGCTAGCAATACATCACAACCTGCTTGCTTCATCTCACACAGGCACACACACGCACTATGTGCTACCTTGCTGCCCACTGCTGAATCACATTTCACTCTAGAGGGTAGTGGAGGAATTGCTCGTCTGATTTGTCCAGTGCTCGAAGAGAAAATGGAAAGAGACAGATGCAGGGTGAAAGAATAAATAACCATAGCGCACCAACTCGCTGCTATCTTTCCACTCCAGAATGTTTCATCCATTGCTTTTTTTCATAGACTTGTAAAGGAGTACCGCCATTACCCTAGCTTCCCGCTGCAGAGCTGCCATCCAATGACAGCACACGAAAGGGGTTTGTGGTTTCCTAATTCAGACAGTCCTTCTCAATTTGTTTTCAGAAATGATGCAGTTCTGAGGTTTGAGATCTAGGTCATGTTGTTTGCTGATATGCAGCGGATGTTGCTCATCTTAAACCTGATTTGCTGAATTCAAAAGGAAATGTGTTTCATAAAGCTTAATGTGATTTAGCCAAGTAGGACATGTTCCTGAATCACCCTTGTTGGTCGTTAAGCAACTCCGCTACCAACCAATCAGATTTTACGGAGGGGTGATATTTAAGGATGGGTTTAAGGTTAGGATTATCGATGTGATTGTTTCAAAAGAGCATTTTCCAGGATCAACAAAGATCATTTTGATCAACTGAATCATGTTGTGTTTAATCAAGATCTTCTTGGGGGGGGGGGAAACAGCATAAAAAATGCACTTGCTTTTGTCAGAAGATGAGCTTGAATTCAGTGTTTCAACTACACTACAGGCAATTCTATGTCCCAGGGATTGATATTTTTAATTCAAAGGAATTGTAAAATCATAATACTAGCCTTTAGCCATGGTAAAACACTGTAATGCACGGTCTTTAGTGGCTTATTGCTTTAATTATGATGTGTTGAATTATTACATTAGCGTAAAATAATCATGAACCATTTCAAACTCAATTGTGTTATAAGAAATTTTACATAAATTATGACTGTGCCTCCATTTCAGCAAAAGCTTAGTTAGTGTACTTGGTTACCAAGGAAACAACACAGCGAGTGAAGAGCTTAAGATGGCATGTATGGCATAAAAATTGAGGGAAATCAATAAATCAGTTTTAAAAGCACCTGATGTTTTTTTTGGGGGGGGGAGTAATTCCAATCAAGCTGTAATTATGTCAAATTATGCTAAAGTTGGCATAAATTAGCATTTAATAGTGTGTATTAAAGATATGTCAGCTCTGAAATTTGTATTTACTTTACATGCAGTTAAAAACCGTATATAATGTTGGACATTGCTAATGAGTCAATCTACTGGAGGTGCACTCACATGTGCAGTTATTTGGAAAAAAAACTCATTCCAGTATAAACTATTTGGAGTTCTAATCTGCATTATTTTAAAGTTTGGATTAAGGTTCCTGTGCAAATTTTCCTCAATGTTTAATGTAGATAAATCAATAAAATATTGACGACAAACAAAGAATCTTATTTGCCTGTGAAAATAACACCTTTCAAGTGAGAGAAATATTCTCAATTTGATGAAACACCAAATTATTATTACTGTCTTGTGAATTAGTATTTAATAAAAATTACAGTTTGACATTTAAAAAGTTGAAGTAAAGACAGTCCAGTGAATCAAATAGCTTTCATTTGCTAGTCAGTTTTCAATGCTGCCAGATGGAAACATTTCAATTCCCAGTTTGACAGATAGCAAAATAGGAAAACAAATAAAATGCATATCTTACATGCCTCTTGGTTCTCTTTTCTTTTGTAGAAAACAGTGTAAAGCTTGTCCACAAACACTTTACAGTTTTAAATTAGAAATTGGTTCTATCTTGTGTTCATGCTCTTTGTTTTCTACAGGTGAACACCCTGTGATTTTTTTTTTAGAAAAAAAGATACAAAAGAAAAAACTAAAACTTGTTCAACTTTTACTATGGTAATCGCTTGCAGTTATGGTAAAAAAAAAAAAAAAAGGTTCTGAGCATAAAAGAGGTTAGATGAGACAGGCCAAAAATACAAACACAATACTAATATGTTATGAACAAAATGGGATTGTCCTGTGCCATTTAGACAATCTATCACAAGCAAGCCTTTCACTGAATATTGTTTAGCCAGTTCCCTGCACACAGGAAATAAAAAGCCTATAGCATATATGTATACACACACCACAATAACATGGCTACCAGGTGCATTGTACAACTAAATCATTTAAGCTCAGAATTAATTTTCAATATATAATTAAGATTTACATTAGCTTAATCCCTCGATAACTTGACAAGGACCCATACAGAACATGTTGAGACCATCATTTGAGGCAGTAAGTGCATCACATTACATTTTCATCAGCTTACAGGTTATAAACGTTTAATGCAGCTGTGTGAGTGCTTGGTTTTACCTGTCCTTGAATATATTTGGCCAAAAAAGCTCCTGTTATAAAAGATGAAGTGCTAAACAAAGTACAAGACAGTATTTGCAATGATAAGATGGCAAATGTTAGCTTAAAACACACTTCTCTGCTCCTCATAATATAATTCATTAGCATTAACATACAGTTTATCTGTCTGAGGATTTGCTATTTGAAATGATGACAGTTGGAAAAGTACATACAGTTGAAGTTAAAGTTATTTTTCGCTGTCCTGTGTTTTTATTTTATTTTTTCAAATATTTCACAAATGATGTTTAAAAGAGCAAGGAATATTTCACAGTATTTACTATAAAAAATTAATTCTTCTGAAGAAAGTCTTATTTGTTTTGGGGGGTTTTCTCGGCTAGAATAAAAGCAGTTTTTATTTTTTATAACCATTTTAAGGTCAATATTATTAAACAATTTTTTTCGATTCTCTACAGAACAAAGCATCATTATACAATGATTTTCCTATTTATTCTAACTTACCTCATTCATTCATTCATTCATTCATTTTCTTTTCGGCTTAGACCCTTTAATAATCAGGGGTCGCCACAGCGGAATGAACCGCCAACTTATCCAGCATATGTTTTGCCTTGCATATGATGCCCTTTCAGCTGCAACCCATCACTGGGTAATACCCATACACTGTCATTCACACACATACACTATGAACAATTTAGCTTACCCAATTAACTTATAACGCATGTCTTTGGACTTGTGTCGGAAACCGGAGCACCCGGAGGAAACCCACGCCAACACAGGGAGAACATGCAAACTTCACACAGAAATGGCAACTGACCCAGCCGAGGCTCAAACCAATGACCTACTTACTGCTATTAACCTATTAAAGCCTTTAAATGGCACTTTTAAGCTGAATACTAGTATTGTGAAAAATATCTATGGCATCATGGCAAAGATAAAAGAAATCACTTATTAGAAATTAGTTTATTAGTTTATGTTTATAAATGTGTTGAAAAAATCTTCTTTCCATTAAACAGAAATTGAGGAAAAAATATACAGGGGGGGCTAATAATTCACACTTGAATTGTATATATAGTATGAATATGAGTATCAGTGCGTATTAGAGGATGGTCAATCATTGGTAAGTACTTCACTTGTATTGCTTACACTGTAAAAAATGCTGGATTCCACAAAATCTCGTTTAGTTTTTTTTAATTTAAGTTGATTGAACAAAGCAATTAAGTTGTCCCATGCACAAACAATCTCAAGAAGTGTGTTGTTTCAGCTTATTTTAACAAAGAAGTTTGAACAAACAGTAGAATTAAATTTTTTGAGTGTAAGTAAATGCAAATAGAAAATCAAGTATTTTGACTCAAGTAATATTGAAAAGGAGGACTTTATTCCTCTATTGGAGTAATATTTTATTAGGTTATCTGTACATTTACTCAATATTATGCTTTTTAACATAGAGAAGATTTTTATTTACACATTTCTAAACATAATAGTTTTAATAATGAATTTCTAATAACTAAATTAATTTTGTCCTTGCCATGATGACAGTAAATCGTATTTTATATATATATATTTAGTCCCGATTTTTATACTAGTCCACCACTGTATTTGTTAAAACCCTTGGATTATTTTATAATATTATATATAAAAAATATTTTTTAATTAATCATGTTTCCACCCAACATTTACAAAGTTATTACTTTTGTGGATTTGTGTGCTTTTTTTGTGTAGCCAATCCAGGTCTCAGATCCCCAGCACTTCCCCATCCCATCTCTCTTTCGCTCTCTCGCCTCTCAGTCCCCTCCTATTTATGCTGGCTCTGCACATCCTCCTGTGTCTCAGCATGAGGATAAATATTTCATTGGGCGTTAAATATAGCTTGTGCTCACAGTGAAGCTGACGGAGCTACACTTCCTCATCAGGACAGGAGTTGAGGGGAAAGGTGGGGGTGTACAAGACAGGAGAGCAGAGAGGACACCCAGCTCAAAGGAGACTCCCCTCCATCCTCGGTCAGCCCTGCAGATGTGCACTTATCTCCAAGGTTACTCTGGTCAAACACCCAGTGAAGTCTCTGAAACATGTGCTTCCCTGCTCATGTCAGGAGCTCCAGCCTAGATGCCGACGATTGCCTTTGATAAGAATACACACTACAGTAGCTGGTTAAGCTTATCGGTTTCGTTCGCAGGAACAGTCTGTTATCTGCCACGTCTTCAGAGACATGGCTCATTATAGCTCCTCCTCTTATGGAGAAACATGAGACCCAGCAGAAAGCTAAAGTAGCTGTGTGTGTGTGAGCGCTGGAGAACAAGAGATAAGGCGGAGGAAGGAGACGAATAAAAATAGCGAGATATGGGGACCAGGAGAGAAAGAGAGTGCACGAGCTTAGGCATGCATCCTCGCCGCTGGATAATGAATACATGAATCAGGTTGACGTTTTGAGAGTGTGGGAGGCAGAGCGATTTGAGCAGACCAAATGATGAATAACTGGCCAAATCTGCAGTACATCAGGAGAGTTGGGGAGGCTAAAGGGTCCTGGGTTTGTTGCCTTGTGCAGAAATACCTCATAAAAGACAATAGTGTGTAATCTGGATCTCCAGCATTGGGGATTTTATAGCTCATGTTCCTGCCGTGGGATATCAGCACATTGTGAGGATAATGTGCTATAAAATATCAATTAATGGCCTTTGTTTGACAAGTACAGAAAGTTTTGTACCACTTGGTTTGAGTCTCGTTCATCTATCTATCAATCCATCTATCCATCTACTCTATCTATCTATCTATCTATCTATCTATCTATCTATCTATCTATCTATCTATCTATCTATCTATCTATCTATCATGTCAAATATGGACAAACACAACTCACATATATGACATAGGAGTTCAAGTCTGGATTTCACATTTATAAAATATATCATATATGCAACATATACAGCAGAAATGTACATGTTTTCATGCAGTTCCATATATAT
>CAIGQW010052810.1:4115579-4133317 GCA_903798125.1 Danio choprae
CTTCTTGCTGTGAGGCGATCATGCTACCCACTGCGCCACCGTGAGGCCCCAAATATGAACATGTATGTTCAAAACATATAGCTAGAATATGATCATATATAAACATAAATAAACATATACACATAGGCATATTATAAGTTATAATATATTTGTAATTTTATATATATATATAATTCCAGTGTTTGTAAAAAAATCTATTTGTACAGTAATTTTTGTACCATTTTTGGCATTTTTTTGGTAATTTGTACCATTTTTGCAATATTTTGAATATTGCATATGCAAGCAGACAATTCATATATGATCCAAATGTGAACCTGTATGTCATATATGTAATTTGCATATATTTCCATGTATTAGATTTCTATATGGGAAGTAAAACTATTTAAAATAATAAAACAAATATACCAGTTGGGTTTCTCCACATTTGACCTGAATTTGAAAGAACTTATCAGTTTTAGTTGATGCTATCATTTGATCTAACTAAACTTTAGCACAAAATTAAATACAAACCTAGCAAACCTTCAAATTAACTACTCCTTGCATTACAATTTGGATTGCAGTTCTGCATGCTGTTTTATACTTGAGATCTATTTACAGTATGTTAACGATGCATTACTAAGTCTGTTCAGAGTAGTTCATAGTGGTGTTCATGTTAGCATGTTGCAAAGCTAATAGTGCAACACTGTAATGAGCATAAAAATACATAACACACAAATGTTGAGAAAACAATTTTAATTACACTGAACTATGCTTAGTTTAGTGTTTCTCCGTATGAAATATATGTTTTTCACTGAGCTTGCAGTATGAATTCTGGAATTGCATTCACGGCAAAGAACATTCATTTATTTTTATTCTTTAATAAAACAGGTAGATCTATTGTTGCTTTCTCTGTATTACATCTATCACATTATGGAACACAATATTTGTCACATTCTCAACAGGTAATGAAGTTATTAGCTTTTCATAAACTAGATGAATATGCACCTATTTGTTCCTTAAAAGCATATGATCTGATCTAATATACTTCATACATGTGTACTTTTATATCATCCTTTTTAATGGTACATTTGTAAGATGTTTCCTTTGCTACGAATGGGAGGCTTAATAATTCATACTGTTTTTTTTTTTTGTTTGGTTTTTTTTTATAGTTGTGTAGTTTAGAGTCATTTATGGACTATCATAGCGGTGGTTGTGAAAGCACATAATTTGCTTTTTATACGCTACTAATGCATGCGAGACGTTTCCCTTAATTAAGGATGTTTGCTTTTAGCACGCTAAAACCACTTAGATTTGTTCCCTTTCCAGTCTATCATGATTTCTGTGTTTTGATTATGTTTTTGCAGTGGAAGAAAATGCCTAGAATTTCATTTAACAGCGGTACACCACTAGTTTTGTCTTAATTGTCACTTGCATTCAGTCAGGCGCACTTTTTTAAAGCCCGGCTGTCATCGTTTCCAGAAAAAGCACTGAGATGAATCCATTCACCTTTCTAGATCTTAAGTTTACGCTCTGATTTTTTTTTCTCTTTCTGTCTCTCTCCAGTTCAGAGCAGTAATGGGTCTCGTTCTGGCATTAATCTGTCTTAAGTTTTCCCTGTCTTCGCCACGCAGTGGGATTTAATGAGTCAGTCTCCTTTTCCTCTCAGGGGAAGTCATCTGTCTAGACACTTTCAACTCTTCTTAACAGAGCAACAAATTGTCTTCCCTCGGTTTTCTCCTGTTCAATTATGGTTATTTCAGACAGTTGTAATGAACTTTGTCGCATTCTTAAAAGAAAAAAAGTATTATATTTATCAAATGTGACAGGCATGCTGCAATACACTGTATTTTCTATGATATCTGTGTGTTCACTGAATGCAAAGTACCAGCTATGCTTTTCTGTTAAAGTAACTGTTTTTTATGCCATTCAAGCCTAATTTCCTTAGCTGATTAATGTATTGGTTCAACCAAAAATCTAAAATCTCTTATTGATTACTTACCCTTATGTCATTCTAGACTTCTAAGACCTTTGTTCATCTTTGGGAACACAAATTAAGATATTTGAGGTTAAATCTGAGAACTCCCACATCCTTGATATACAGCAAGTTTCCCCAACTTATGCAAAGTCCAGAAAAGTACGAAAAACATCCTTAAAACCATATGCTTTCAGTGGTTCTATCAGAATATTATGAAGTACAAGAATACTTTTGTGTGTACATAAAACAAAAATAATATCTTTGTTACACCTTATACTGACACTGAGAAGAAGAAACTGTTGAATAAAGTCATTATTTTTGCTTTATGTGTGCAAAATAGTATTCCCATAGCTGCTATATCTGATTGAACCTCTAAAAAGCATATGGTCATAGGGTTTTGAGGAAGTTTTTATATATATATATATATTTTGAATGAGTTGAACCAGTCTGGAACCTAGCTGTGTCTATATATAAAATACATATAAATTTGTGTTCCCAAGATGAATGAAGGCCTCAAGGATTTGAAACGACATGAGGGTGAGTAATTTTTTGGTTAAACTAAGCCTTTAATGTTCAAAACTAATCTGGTAAATATGGTACTTCAGTCCTATTACATTGCGACTGACCAGGAGATCTAATGTGATGATGCTGATGCAAGCGCAGCTTGATAAATCATTGTTTACACTGAAACTTCAGCTGTCTAGTATGTAAAAGGAGCTGTGCTGGCACAGCGATTCATTATACAAGTTTGTTGCAGTTTTGCTTGCCTCATACATGCTGTCATCTGTACTTTCTGAACTACGAGAATATCTAAGTGAAAAATGGACACGGTGCTCCACCTAAAAAAGGAAAGAAAGTGTTCATTTCATGGTTGTCTCTATGAACAGATTAAAATGTCCTATATTCCGGTCCAAAAATGACTTTCAGTGGCATCAAATCTAACAAAAGTAGCCCCTGTAGCACTCTCTACCTCTGTAATTTTTTGTAAGTAAATCATCCTTTTCATCTTCACTGTAATTCAGAGGTGAAAGCTTTTAATTTGCGTAGCATAATGAAAATGCTCAAAGGACAGAGTAAAAATGCTCTCACAAGACTAAAGATATTAGCAGATCTATATACTTAATCCATAACCCCAGTGTGTTTCAGGCTATCATTGGTACCCATCATTTATCTCTATTTGTTAAAGTAGTCTGGGCTTTTTTTTCTTTATGGTTCTTGTAGGTTAAGTACAGATGGAAATTTCATGGGAACTTTTAAAGCTGTAATTTAGAATTGATGCTTTTATTGCTATAAAACAATGGTGGCTTTTAAAAGATTTTTTTGAAAATTCCTTCTGTTTGCCATTGGTTGGCCAAACAGAAAGTTCAATCAAAACTTCTCTCTATTGGTTAAGCCAATACGGCCTTAAGCCAGTCAGAACGATTAAAAAAAAAACTGTGATGACATTTTTACAAAAATTAGCATTGTAAATCTAGCAAGAGAGATATAGTTTAGCAACATGTAAATACAGTTGAAGGCAAAATTATTAGCCCTCCTGTGAAACCTTTGTTCTTTTTTAAATATTTCCTGAGTGATGTTTAACAAAGCAATGATATTTCCACAATATTTCATGTAATACATTTTCTTCCACAGAAATTCATATTCTTTTAATTTGGCTAGATTAAAAGCAGTTTTAAATTTAAAAGAAATGAAGGTTAATATGATTACCCCCCTTAAAAATTGTTTAATTTCAGGAAAGTACAAGGCACTACATATGCATCCATTGAGAAGTAGGATAAATCTCCCCCTGCTTGGCCTGCATAAGTTTTAGTTGTTTTTTATGGATCCGTGTGAGCACAAATCATTTTTACAATACTGTTGTCTAAAAGCAAAACTTCATAAAAAATGCAAAAGAAAAACTTCTCCATTTTTACTACATCATTGTCTTATAAACGCACCCTCAAACAGAGCAATCTTTCATAGTATCACGTTGACTTGTACTTCTTGCTGTGTATTTAGCAGGGAATATTTCTAACATCTCAAAAAAACCACATGCTTTACAATTTCATTAAAATTCTTTTAGTGAATGAAGTAATACATCTATCACATTCAATTCAGACTGAATGCCACAACTCTACTAAAGCATGATTTCTTTTGCTGTAGATTTGGTATCAGCACAGTCCCACTGTGCAAGAAACATTGTCAGAGTATTTTACTGCTGTGTTCCCTCCTCGGCAGAGAAAGAATGGAGACATTCAGGAGCCATTAACGAAACCGAATGTCATGAAGACCATTAAGAACATATATATATATATATATATAACTTTTTTTTTATTTAAATGGAACCAGCTCTGCCCAGCACAAGTTGAGTTAAGAAAATGCTTATTGCAGGAGGTTGCCCCAAGGGCCTGTCACCCTGACCGGTGAAGGACAGGGTGCACTGTTGCTGTGTGACAGATGTCTGTGTGTACAGCCATCACGAGCTGTCAGTAAGCAGAAACACTCGTAACCCACCGTCTCTCTGACAGTTAAGGCGTACCCTTTTACGCATTAGTTCAACCGCTAACCTCCATTTGTCCATGACAGGTGGCCCCATTGGGTAGATGTTAGCAGGAAAGGCAAGGTGGAGGCTGTCAAAAGGTGACCATGTGCGTAGGTGATGTGTCATGGCCTGCACATAGTTAAATATGAGCAAAAGATGAATGAACTCATGCAGAGAGCGCAAGTTCATTTCATTCATCTCTGAGTAACTACATGTCAACAGTGCTACCATAATTAAACAGCTATTTCTGGCTCTCAGGTTTGATGAATTTGGCATATTTGGTAGAAGGGCATTCCAAGAGCTCAACATGGCTATTTTTTGTGAATCTTTCTACACTGTTACACTATATAGATTATTTTACTGAATCATCCAGTAATGAAACAAGCAACTGCACGAATGGGAGATTCATTGCGTCATTCACTGAGTCCAGTTAATTCAAAATACTGATTCACTTCAGATTAAAACTACATGTTTTTATGAGTACATTAATCAAGTCGTATAAATTATTTCAAAACAATGATTCATTCTGTAATTAAAAATTCACTATCTTTGAGTAGGTAATTAAATCACTTACTCTGCCAATTTGTTCAAATAAGTGATTCACTGAATTATTCTCTCTAAAATGATAAATTTTAACGATTGTCTAATAGTAAATCAAAGAGTCATTTACTTTACTGATTCATCCTGTAATGAAACAAGCAACTGCAAGAATGGGAGATTCATTAATTCGTTCACTGAGCCCAATTAATTCAAAATACTGATTCATTTAAGATTAAAACTAACTAATTTTATGAGGACATTAATCAAATCATATAACTCCAACAATCAATTAATTCAAAACAATTATTCATTCTGTAATTAAAAATTCACTATCTTGGAGTAAGTAATTGAATCATTTACTCAACCAATTTGTTCAAATAAGTGAGTCACTGAATCATTCTCTCTAAAATGATACATTTAAATGATTGTCTGAGTAAATCAAAGAATCATTTATTATACTGATTCATCCAGTAATTAAACAAGCAACTGCAAGAATGAATCACTGAGTCATTCTCTGAGCCCAATTAATTCAAAATACTGATTCATTTAAAATTAACAACATTAGTCAAGTCATATAACTCAACCAATTCCAATAACCAATTAATTCAAAATGATTATTTATTTTGTATTTAATAATTCACTATTTTTGATTAAGCCGTTGAATCATTTACTCAACCAATTTGTTCAAAACATTGCATCTCTAATTCAAAATTGAATAATCTGTTCATTTTACAGATTAATTTAGGATTAAAACAAGCAAGTTTGTTCAGAACACTGTTTTATTCAAGTGCCTGGTTTATTCAAAACTCTTGATTTATTAATTCATTGATTAATTTGTTCAGTTTACAGATTCATTTAGAGTTTTCTTTGAGTGAATTCTTACACAATTTCCTGAGCTGGCGTTGAAAACTTTTATTATAATATATTATATATTACTATAAAAGTGCATGGCTGTTGCCCCTTTTACTCAACATCATTCACACACTCTGATCTGAAACACTTTAAACAAGTGAACAAGCCAAGTGATAAAAACTACGCAATATACAAGTGCTGTTTAACTGCACATCAGCTCTCTTGGGAATCTGGCCAATCAATTTAGAGGACCAGAAGCAACTATTATATAATCCAACATCGTGACCCATAAATATACCCCTAATAAGTATTTTTCTTGGTCAAGACCGGAGACACTTTCCTCCTTCATTAATTCTAATGTATTGACATGCATTATTCAAAATATGCAAAACACAGCAGAATTGCCAGGGCTTATATGTGGTGTTTTCGTCCCGGAATCTCTGTATGCTCAGCGGTCAGACACAGACTCCCTGCCTCCCTACACCACTCAGGAGAAAGCAGCAGGGCAGTGGGCAGCGGTGCATGATGGGAAAGCGAAGCCTAGGATCCCCGAAGACCTTCCAGCTCTGTGTGTGTGCAGTGTTTGATGTGCAGCGCAGTAAACAGCGCAGAAGAACTCTGCTCATTCTGGTGTCTCCCCAGAGAAATGCCAGCACATAAGCACACTAATGAGCAGGGTGATTACGGGAAGGCTTTCAGGAAAATGTTACAAATGTAAATGTGCACGGCTGTCTCTGCTGTGACAGGAAGCATGTGTGTTTTTACACATAGATGTGCACGCTTTGCACGATGTGGGCCTGATTAATAGTGATGTGTTTTTTAATATTTTAAATCCCTTTCCCTTTCATCTGTTCAATTTGTGCGTTTTGGGACCAGAAAGTGAAAGGGAGCGCTTGGGAATCATAAATTAGAGTTGGGAATGCTGCAATTTTTAAATTGGTTGATTATTTTCACAGCTGAATTGTTGAACTGCTACATCGCATACATTATATAATACAAAAAAAACATTGTGTGCTGAGCGGACGAGTGGAACAACTGCCTGTGATTTGCTTTCAATTTCAAAGCTACATGAACACATTTTAATCTTTTGTAAGTAGCGGAGAACAAGGCAATTCCTTTCCAAAAACATTTCTACTTTTTTTTCTTTATAGCCACAGACTATAACAAATTTATCAGCTGTCTTTTAGTCTCTGTCTCTCTCTCTCTCTCTCTCTCTCTCTCTCTCTCTCTCTCTCTTTCTCTCTCTCTGTATAAGTAGATTGCATTACTCAATTTAACACACGTCGTTGTCCACTTTACTTCACAAAAGAGAAAGTAATAATGCCATGGTGCTTAAATAACGTAATAAAATACTTATTAATAATACCAAGCAGTTTTCTCATTTGCACTGGCAGTAAGTCTTTTAGCTGTCAGAAGCAAAATTGTGTTTAACTCCTAAGTTGGGCCACAAGTAATTATTCTTTGCTTTGGATGAAATATTTTTGGCTAAAATAAACTGATTAAAAGGAACGTTTTCATACTCAAACCTGCATAAGATTCTTTCTTATAGAAGATACTTTAAAAAGCATTGCTAACTTTTAACAGTTGATGGTAGCCATAGGAAATAACATAGCTTTGAATTAATGATTGGGAACTAGTATAGAGTGAGTAAATTATGTTAGAATATTCATTTTTAAAAATGGAAAAATTACTTACCCTTAGGCCACTTGAGATGTTAGTTAAAAAATTTTATGTTTGCGAATCACTCTAGACCATTTGCCTAAAGCTATGAATTAAGGATACAGTCAGTAATTTTGAAAACAAAGTTGAATTCCTTGCAGAGACCTATCATAAGACCCCAATGTATCATCAGGAGTCACACATAATTATTTTGCATTCTCTCATATCCCTGATATGCATTTTTCCCCACTCTCATAGTAATGGTTGCGAATCACCAAGGACCACATAAAATTCTTTAATATTTTACCTACAAAAGTCACCTACGGTACATCTTGAATTGCCTGAGGGTGAGTCAATTAATAACACATTTTTATTTTCATTTTTAAGTAGAACAGTTTTGTATTTCATAGTTTTATGGTTATTATAAACTAGTGTTGTTACCCCATGGTATCGACCAGCCGTAATGCTTGCAACTTTCATTTATGTTTTGACTTTCAATCACCAACCAAGGTATTCAACTGCATTCAAACTTTAGAAAGCATAAAGAAAAATATTTGACATCGGATTTTTATAGAAAGTGACAAGATTCTTTTTCTTAGGCAGAGCAAGAGCACGAATGAATACAGTATATTCTGAGAAGTGTCATTGCTGTAGCTTGTTTGTGACTGTAGGAGTTTTGTGGGTTACACTTGCCCCCGGCCTCGCTGACTACATTTGAGAAGTATTTTTGATCTTCTGTCTTGAATATACATATGCTTACACATACATACACTCTCTGTGCAATGATACTTTCTTTTTTTGTATTATGTAGCTTAGGTTGTTGTAAAATGCATTATCCTGCCTACTCGCTCTCTCATAATAAACAGTAAAAAGTCTAGAACACTTCATTTAAATCAAGCAGCTCAAATAACAAATTAATTCAAGCTACTACTTCTAATTATAGTTCAGGTACCTTTGGAATAAAATGATGATGCTAAATACATGACATTTTATATTATAGTAAATACATTTGGGGGGTTCTAGCTCTGAAGATACAGTATCACTTCTATCATAAAACCAAATTGTTTTACTGCTGTTATTGCAAATAAATAAATAATATTTAATCTTTAAGAATTATCTTTAAAAACATTGTCTTCCCATTAAGTTTTTTTTTTTTTTTTTGTAGCTAACTGTATTGGTTTTCACATATATGCTACGGCATTACCTAAATTCTTTGCATGATGCTAAATTTGTTACGTGTATTCCTTTTTGTATTTTGTAATAGTATGCTCACATAAGTGCCTGGGGTTTCTTTTTTTTTTATTGCATGGCAGCAGCTTTAAAAAAAATCTAGACATGTAAATGTGTTCAGCATGATCTGCTTAACTTCATGCATCAGAACTGAAAAGAAAGGTGATTTGAGTCTTTTAACATGGCAGGGTTGTTGGTGCCAGATGGACCAGTCTGAGTATTTTAGAAACTGATTATCCACTGAGATTTTTACCCACAACTGTCTCTGTGGTTTACAGAGAATGGTCAAAAAAAGTGAGAGAACAAAACAACCACAACTCAACACTCTCAGAAATAAAAGTACACAAGCTGTCACTGGGGTGGTACCTTTTCAAAGGTACACTTTTGCACCATTGGTACCCTAATGGTACACATCTGTACTGTCAAGGTACATATTAGCACCTAAAAAGTACCTTGTGGTACCTTAAAGGTACAAAAGTGTACCTTTTGAAAAGGATCTGCCCCTGTGACAACTTTTGTACTTCTATTTCTGAGAGTGAATAATGCTACCAAGATTCCTGAGGAATGTTTTCAACACACTGTTAAATCCATGCCCCAAAGAATTAAGACAGTTCTGAATGTAAAAGCAGGTTCAGCCAGAGCTGTCCTTTACCTCATCATGCATCCTCTACTCAAGATGAATAACCCTCAGGATTTGTGATTCAATTTAAACTGCTGTAAGACCATTTCATGGAACTCATCAAGGGGCTTACTTGTGTAGATTGCCTTCCAGGAAAAAAAAGCTAATTTTAAAAGCAACCAGGATAAATCAAATGTTATGACAAACCATTTGGGGAATAACAAGAGGGGAAGATTTATCACTAAATAAGCAGAAGCTGAGCAATTATCATGTCATGCATGAGCTGGGCACCCATGAAAACTCAGCATCTGATGAACAGAGAGAGCTCTCGAGTCCCGCAGCGCAGGTGCACAGTGTGAATGCGGCCATTTTTTTCTCTGACGGACTCCACTGGTGGCGACACACTTCAAGAATGAAATCTGCACAGTCATCTGTATTCATTTCCATGCTTCCACCTTTAGATTTCATCACGTTTCTAAACGTGTGCTTTTACAGCAAAGCCCGTTGTGTGTAGAGGAAATCATTACCTCCCTGCAGACTTAATTAGAGCAAATAGTGGGGGTCGTCGCCTGCATGTTCTCAGTTTCCGTTCTGTTTCAATAACCTGTCAATAGAAAGCAAAAAGAATAAAGCGGACATTGTGGGTGCTATGCCTCGGTGCTGTCTCTGCAGGCGTTCGCTACCTTTGATTGAATCAACTCATCAATGATCACTTCTAAAATGAAGCTGATTGCTAATAGCTCTTCTGAATCCCAGAGCATCGATTGCTACGTTCATTAATTCGCTGAGCACTTCCGCCACCCCTCTTAAGAGATTGTGTGTTTATTATACAGGAATTCTCACTCTTTTAAAATAGTCCTGTGCAATGATTATTGCATGTTCCGGTGGTCCTCGCCTGCGGATGGGCTCGATATGGCAGGTTTTATGAGCACCATAAGTAGCCCTGGGTCACACAGTAAACACTGCTGATTGCCAATCGACTAGCCGGTCAGCAGCAGTATACCAGTCAGTTTGGAAACGCCACTCTTGAGAAAAATGAGACTAATAATCTTCCCAACAGAATCCTCCGTTTTAACAACAAAATGTGCAGATCAATGGTCATTTGATCGATGCCTCTGAGAAGATTTATGCCAAGTCATAAAACCCAGCATTTGTGTGGACACTTGAACAAGAGGATTTGAAAAATTCAGTCTGTTGCTGTCTGAGGGCGAGGATAAGGAATTTGGAGCTGTTATTGTTTTGTTTATGGTGCAAAGCAGTCGCTTTTGGCCAACGTGTGACTTCGTGTAATGAAGTCATCCATCGCAGCTTTCTCAAACGAACCAAGCATCCTTGTTCTCTTTTTCTTGTTTCAACAGTTTTCTAATCCGTCATCGTCTTCTGCATCAGCGACCCCAGATTTATCCATCAATACATGAGCACAACAGATTGATTTGACCTTTCCAGTGTTACTGCAGGTGCTATTTGGACAGCCGTGTTTTTGACCGGGACTCACACTAACGCTGGCTCTTCTGCTGGCAGCTGCAGACTACAGATGTAGCGTCGTCTTTGCCTCGCTTATGAATGTCTCTGCTTTATTTCATCTCATGGCAGATGTCTGGGAGATTATGTGTGAGCATGCTCTTACAGTGCATTGTTTTCTGCTTGTGGGCATGGCTGGTGGTGGTATGGTAAACATGCACCAGGTGCCGCAGGCCTTGCTTGTGTATTCAGAGTGACTGCTAACAACACAGCAGATGCCATGTCCATGTTCAAGTCAGGCATGTCTGAGGAAGGGTCAAAGGAATCATATTCGTTGGACTTGGCCTGTTTTGATCCAGATTTAAAGTTGCAGGCAATCATTTATGAGCAGCAGTGCTTCCTGAGATGGACTTTATGTGAATCATTGCTGATGTTTGAATGGAAACAACAAGAAGGTGCTAATGCACGCTTGAGCGGCATGCGGATTCGGTCTTGATTAGACAGGTTATTTATGTTTGTAAATGGCAATAATTAAATATATTAAACCACCAACGCATTGTGGTCACTATGATGTTAAGTGCTTCATATATTTTGTGATAATCAGGCATACATATATGTATGATTTGTCTAAGGATTATTTTTTTTTAAAAAAGGACCTGAATGAATCAATATTCAAAGAGGAGAGGATGGACATTGATTGAAGTTGTTTCTGCCTATATGTAATTATAGTTTTGTTGCTGTGGACCTTTCAAAATGAGGATCTCAATCCCGTTTAAGCACAAATTTAGATAATTAATTAATATATAAAAAAACAAGTTCATGTGTATTTATTTATTGTTTGGTTGATTAATTTAATTCAAATTGTACCTAAACACTGATTTTAAAACTAAAAACAAAAATTTAAAATAGTTTATTTAAGATTTATTACAATTTATCAGATAAAACAGAGTTGTACATCACTAACAGGATAAGAAAAATTCATTCATTCATTTTCTTAGTCCCTTTATTAATCTGGGGTCGCCACAGCGGAATGAACCGCCAACTTATCCAGCATATGTTTTACGCATCACTGCGTAACATCCCATCACTGGGTAACATCCACACACTCTCATTCACACACATACACTACGGACAATTTAGCTTACCCAATTCACCTATAGCGCATGTCTTTGGACTTGTGGGGGAAACCGAAGCACCCGGAGGAAACCCACGCCAACACGGGGAGAACATGCAAACTCCACACAGAAACGCCAACTGACCCAGCCGAGGCTCGAACCAGCGACCTTCTTGCTGTGAGACGAACGTGCTATCCACTGCGCCACCGTGAGGCTCGATAAGAAAAATAGTCAATTATATTTTATAATAGCTTTATGATTATTTAAAAAAAAAAATTATTTAAATCACTTTCCATTTTGTATGAAAAGTGCTATATAAATAAACTTGACTAACCTTGTAAAACATATGATCAATTTGTAATACAGCGCATATATATATTTAGCAAAATGCTGATCCCTTGAGTTATCTCTGATCTGGTCAATAAATCTGGTCATTGCAAGTTTGAGAAAAACATGATGCTATTGTTTTACTGACATCTTTATTTAGCTATTGAATGACATATTATACATTTCTTATTTTATATTTTGCACTTTAACTAGTCACTATTTACTAGTGGCATATGATTCACACTGCAGCTTGAACTGATGAAGCAACAGTGACATCACAACATATTAAAAAAGGGTGAAAATTCCCAGTTACAGCTTATTAAATGAGCTTTATTATCTCTGATGGCCTGTGTCATTAAACCCCCATACCCTATATAAGCTCCGTAATAGACTCTAGAACATATTCTCCATCCTCACATGGGCTCATTTGTAATCAGTGAAGTGGTTGTGAAACCATCATACTTGAACGTGTGATTCAATTAACAGCATTCATGTCATAATATTGAGAAATCAGTCAGATGTAATTTTATCATCGGAACGGACGTTATGGAAATGGATGGATTATTAGTGTTTGATTCATTTGATTAAACTGATTTAATCTTGATTAATCTTTCTGTCCCCCTTCCTCTTCTTTTTGCACCCTCCTCCTGTCTCTTTCACATACAGTTGCTCCCACAACCTCCACGGTGCGCTCTGAGTTCTTCAAACCCTGCCAGGACAGTCAGGAGATGGCCTTCTGTTTGAATGAGGGCGAGTGCTTCATCATCGAAACTGTTGCAGGAGTACACAGACACTGCAGGTGAGTCTACCTTTATGTGTGTGTGTGTCAAATGAAAGTGGATTTCCATCTTTACCTTTTCTTCAGTGACAACAACTCCAAAAGCTGTTTTATGGTTGTTACCCTATGAAATCTCTTCTTTTTTTCTCGCTCACAAATTCAGTTTCTGTTATTGTTGTTTTTCTGCATTCTCTATAATTAATACTTCAATTTAAAATGTAAAATACTTTTAAATATTTCATATTAATTAAAAAAAATACTTGGTTAAAAAAAACTAAAGTTAAAGAACTTGCCCAATTATTAACACTAATCAATTCAACAACAATCTATTTAGAGTTTAGCACAATTAAAACATCACAAACCCTTTGAAATTACTTTTGTTTTTCTCAAGTTAAAGTCGGCATGAAATCAAAATGTGCTCTTCTTATTTTCACAAGATGACATGGGACAGTATGACTATACAGAGTTTATTTTCTTGCCTGATGAGTGAAAATAAAATTATTTCTTGCTAACTCTGAGACTACCTAAACAAAACTGCATGCCCTCATTGGTGTGACATCACCTCAGTGAGCGGGGAATACGTCAGACAGGAAACTGACCCAGCAGTTTATATGGTGAGGAAAATTACAAAAGCTTTAGCTACTTTTCATAATAAGGTCATAAAAACTATGATGGAAAAATTAATGGGATGCACTACTGCAAAGGAATCAGTCTCAATATTATATTTCTATTTTTCAGTTTTAGGATTCTGTCTGTAAAATGTAGCTCCTTGTTCTTGTCATCATTGGTCATTTGAACAGTAATCCTCCACAATTGAGTACAAACTGGCATTCAAATCTTCCTCCATTTTTCTTCCAACAATCCAATCAGTTCCCAAAGGACAAAATCATGCACCGCCCCTGCCACATTTCAACTGTTTAAATCAGATGTATATCACAAAAGGGGAAAAAGCAATTATCTTAACTTCCATTTCATGCTGGTTTTAAATGGGAAAATAAAAATAAACTTTTATTTTAACGGGTTTGTCATGAGGAAGCTGTGTACCATGTGTTTCCATCTGCAGTAGCTTTTCTCACATGTAATGGAAAGATGTTTGAAAACTGGTGATGTGAATCTCTGATTAGCTCTGGATATAATGTTGGTAGACGGCAGAAGGTGACAACACCACAGGCATCAGGTAGCTTCAGACTGCATGTAGCTAATTAACTGATTCACACAGACACAAAAAACAATGCAGATCTCATATTTGAATAATCTCTTGTGGTTTGATATTCACAAACAATAGTCCACACTGATTAAGAAGCTTTCCTTTGCATATGCACCAGACACTTTCTTATAAACACTCAGTATTCCTGGGATAACATTGTGCAATTCTGAGTGTGCTTCACACAAGTGAGTGGGTTGACAAACCACCTGTAGAAAACACACTATTTTATCTTCCTCTTTATTTGCACCTAGCACTTTCCTACAAACTATCCATTACAAGAACTCAGTAAAAGAACTAATTTACCGTGCGTTCACACCACAAACGGCGAGAGCGTCAAAGTAGCTGTAAGTCATTCATTTTCAACGAGAGTTGGTGGTAAGCTACACTGTAAGAAATATACGTACATTTGCAGTTTTCCGTATTTGGTGATTTGTGGTTTTTTTTTTGTATTTTTCCTGTTTATTTATGTTTTGAATTGCATTCGGGACCTTAATCTTTCTTCCAACAACTTTTAACCTTGAAAAGTTTGAAAAAGTGACTTTTATTAGCATTTTTAATAATTTAAAGTGATATATTGTGTGGGTTGGTGTTTTATATTACAGTACAAAAACCTTGTAATAAACTGCAGGTACATCTTCTGTTATTTTTCAGACTTATTTCTTTATATATGATTTTTTACATTATATTCTTTCAAACTAATAAAATGTCAATAAAAGTCACTTTGTTAAACTGTAGAGTTTATTTTCAACATCAAAAGTTGACAGAGCAGAGATCAAGGTTCCATAATGCAAAACAGAAAACACTTGTGAATCACAAAATATGGAAACTGTTATTTAACAGATATTTTTCAAGAGTATGGTGAAAGCAAGGCGGCGCATTTTGAGTGTCAAGGAGAGTTGAAATCAGGTCAACTTTATGGTAATGAGCTATGACGAAGTTATGATCTGAATGAACAAGTCCACCGCTTAAGAGGGTTCCATAGAGAATACACTCCAATAAGCTTGGGTTCCAACCACATTAGTTCCCAAGCAAAAAAAAAGCACCTAGTTGGAATGTAAGATGCACACAAATTAACGGTAGCGTGAAGATCAAGGCTATTAAACGTCAAATGTTGAAATTAGACTAGCTCTTAAACATGAACACAAAAGCCTCACTACACAAATGGGTTTTAATTGGTTTATTTCGTTAGTAAACATATAAACATACTGGATTGTTAGAATGTCAATGGCAGGGCGGCCATAGCCATTGATGCAAGCGGTGCTGTGAATGCAGGTGTTATAAGGCATTTTGACGCTCTCGCTGGTGGCTAGACTACATGGCATCTATATTGCTGCTCTCTGGTGACTTGAAGTGCTTCTTTTGTCCTCATTTGTAAGTCACTTTGGATAAAAGCGTCATCTAAATGAATAAATGTAAATGTGCTTTTGCTTTATCAGAGTTTCTGCAGGTTTTATGAGGGTAAATGTAAGACTTTACTTAAAGGCCTACTAAATAAAACTGAAGGGGAGAAAATAAAGGGTAACTAACTAATGTCTACAGGGCATATGAAGAGATATATTGAACAACATTTCCAAGTAAAAATACAATAAACTAATCTAACTTACTTTTAAAATGGCTTTAATACCTCTGATTCAACCACTGGAGTTTGAAAATAATGTTATCTTCTGATCAGGCTCATTGTGTATATCTATATACCACTATTCAAGTTTCATTTTTTTTGTAGTAGTGCTTTTTACAAGAATTATTGTTTCAAAGCAGCTTTACAAAAGGTGCACATTATTGCATTACAATCAAATTAGGTTAAAGTTACAATCAAATATAAGTTATTATATACAGACATAGTTAACCTACAATTCTATAGCATATAGGTGACTGTTATCAACAGTTGCTATATATACACTCTCTTCATGTGCTCCCTAGACATTATACATAGTGAAAAATAGTTCACATACAGTCAAGCCCAAAATTATTCACACCCCTGGCAAATTCTGACTTAGTTATATTTATTCAGCAAGCAAGTTGTTGTTGTTTTTGACCGGAAATGACACAGACGTCTCCCAAAAGATGTTAAGACGATTTACACGAGTACATCATTGTGAAAATTTCAACAAAAACCTTTAGTCAGAATTTGCCAGGGGTATGGATAACTTTGGGCTTCACTGTATATATACAATATATATTGACATAAATATTTGATAGGGCGTTATGGTGGCACAGTGGGTAGCACGATCGCCTCACAGCAAGAAGGTTGCTGGTTCGAGCCTCGGCTGGGTCAGTTGGCATTTCTGTGTGGCGTTTGCATGTTCTCCCTGTGTTTGCGTGGGTTTCCGCCGGGTGCTCCGGTTTTCCCCACAAGTCCAAAGACATGTGGTATAGGTGAATTGGGTAAGCTAGGTTGTTCATAGTGTATGCGTGTGAATGGGAGTGTCTGGGTGTTTCCCAGTGATGGGTTGCAGCTGGAAGGGCATCCGCTGCGTAAAATATATGCTGGATAACTTGGCGGTTCATTCCGCTGTGGCGACCCCAGATTAATAAAGGGACTAAGCCAAAAATAAAATGAATGAATTAAATATTTGATACTTGGCCACACAATTTTCATTTTTTGTTTTATCAGTTCAAATGTTTAGCAGTTTAATGGTCACCGAAAGTACTTTTATAAAAGTAATCAGACAGGTTCATTGAATTCACAAAACACTGCCACTAGGTCATGCAGTGCATACATCATAGAATTTATAAGCAAAAGTCATGCTTATAATGCCCCCTTACACGTTCTCATTGAATTATACACAGTGCATCCCACAGACATAAGAAAATAGAGAATTCTGTAATTACAAGGTGCAATCTCATCCATGAATGACGTCTTGAATGACGCCCTTGAATGAAGCAGTAATATGCAATGGAAATGAGACTGTGGTAAGATTGTCTGCACCGGATTGGCTGTAACGTAGGCTGAAAATCTGTAAAATACTGAGCACAAATGACTCCACTGATGTGAGATGAAAAGGAGGAGTCGTGCTGAACGATATGGTCTATTTTGGACATCTTGGCACAAGTGAAAGCTGTTTGAAAAGCCAACATTTCAAGGGTATAATTAGAAAGCTGATCCGGCACGTTGGAATGGCTGAATGACTTAACCTGGAGAGTTTGATGTGTCCAACTGAAGATGAGTGGCTCTGCGTGGAATGAATAATTGCAGGGTTTTGTGGGTTTTTTTTGCTTTGAGATTATGCTTTTTGGCACAGGGTGGTGATGCAAATAAAAGAACGTGTCATTATTGAACCCACATTCTGGACCACTGAATGGTTTTAAGTCTCTTAACACAATATTCCTCAAAGAAAGAGCTGTAAATAATGATGAGAACCAGTTCAACTTTTAAAGTAGTGTCTTAACATAATGATGATTGATTAGGGGTTCTTGCATTTTGGTGCTATTAGTGGCCATTCGCACAACACTGAATATATATATATATATATAT
>CAIGQW010052810.1:4133717-4186587 GCA_903798125.1 Danio choprae
ATATATTGTTACTTTAGTTGTACAACGGCTTGTCACTGGGCTAAATCTTATCAACCCCTAAAAGGAACATTTTCTGTGCAATGTCCAAACAGTGACATTTACACAATCAGTGCTCATTAATCTATTAAAATTGTATTAAAAGAACTACAATGCCCAAATGCTTTACTTACAATATAAGTCATGTTTTGTGGTTCTTCATTCCAGTGAACAGAAGCAACAAAAAATATGATTTTGTGGCTTGTGTTAATAGGAAATCCATCACATTTTACTCAAAAACTTCAGCTTGACAAAGGTAAATTAAGATTTGCTCGATATTCGTCTACGCTTCTTTAAGGACCATCTGCCAGTTATATCTACAGTGCAAAAGAACATGAAAAATGTAAAATAAATATATATTTTTTGAAGGTTGTGGTAAATGCCTAGTCATCACATTGTATCTGAATTTTGTCCTTTTTTGAAAATGAAGAATGCAGGACTTGTATGTAAATGTATGTAGAATGTACATATGAAATGTATATAGAGTACAGAATTATTTATAGAAAAAAAATGTCCACAATTTTTGACTATGTTAAGTTTTATTTTATTAATTTGGAGCACAAGCGCTACCCAAAAATGAAAATAACCTCATCATTTATCTATCTATAGATGTCGATGAGTCCCAGTAACCTGCATTTCTTTTAAATATATTGGTGTTTAACAGAAGAAAGAAACTGAAATAGGTTTTAGTAGTAAATAATAACTGAATTTAAACATTTGGGTGAACTTTCTCTTTAAATTATCTTAGCATAGAGCCCTTAATTTAGTACCTTACAATAGTAACATGCTAACAAGTTGCTACTATAAACCTATAGAGGGAAAAAAACAATGTGAGTGCTCCAGTGACAAGCTGTTGTACCCCTAAAGTTACATTTTTGCACATTTTCCTTCTAACTGTGAAGAATGTAGGGTGTTGTGAGCAATTAAACATAATATATAAACATGCATTTTTAAAAAGCCAAACCTCTTTTAACTTAAGTCACTATTTCTTTATTTATTTTTTGGACACTTGCAGTAGTCAGACTTGGATGAGTGTATTGCACACAAAAGTGATGAGTGTGAACAGCCTCTAAAGGCCATGACACATCAAGCATAAACATAAAAGCCAGAAAATGCTGCTCTAAAACACAACAAAAGGGCTGCAGGGTGCAAACTAGCTGCAAATAAGCATGTGCGATTTGTGCCAGCATGTAAATTATTAACTGACTATATCAGCAGGTATCAATTGTCTTCTTTAATCACAATGGGAAATTGAAACGAGGACTGCAAATATACAAAGTGTGCACAAAGCAGCACTTGCATACCATTTCACGCCTTATTTATGTTGGTCATGTTGTTCATTCCAAGTGGCTCATGCCATTATGAATATATTTGTGTATTGAAATGGCCAGGTGAGACAGCATAACATTGCTGCAGCCTTCTGTTTCTGTCGTCTTAAATTCTTTGCTCACTTTTATCACGTATACTTTTATTCTTGTGAGCTGACTTGCTCACTAAACTGAACATTCAATCTTGGAGATGTCTCTCACCGACTGTACTGATACCAATTTAACATCCTGAATAAGGTGAACTGCCACCAATCTGAGCCTGACTAGAGATGACAAAAACTAGCACGACAGACACTCATTTATGCTGACTTGGTTTGTTACAGCCCTTAAGTGTATTCCTGAAATACTGTACTTACACAATCTACATTGCAACCATTTGCGAAAAACATCCCTAGGAAGTCACTTCAAAAAACAATCAAACAGCTCAGACAGAGTACAAACTACTCTGAAACGGCTGTTTTATTTATTTATTCAAAGTTTTTTTGTACAACAAAGAGATGATGCCAACCATCCTAGAACTTCAAGGACAACAAAAACTTACATAAAATACAAAAATACACTTCATTGAACATGTATTGTTATTACATGTAAATATTATTTCTTTTGGAAGGACATATACTGTGTAACTGCAGGTTAACTGTGTTCATATACTGTCAAGCCTTATACAACTCCATAACTATTCTGATTTTGACTGTAATGTAATGATAAAACTTGTATTGAATTGAAGAATGAAGTTAATTTTTCTCAGTGAATCAAATACAACGCATACACAACCAAAACATTTAATGAGAAATTGATTGGTTGTTCATATGACAATATGTAACTAATTGCACAATATTGAATTGTTCAGTAGGCCTAGTGTTTTATACAATTTAAGAATGATGTGTTATTATATTGTTTGCTTAGTATGGTTGTGTAGTATATTGTATATATGCATTACTCTAATAGTACCTCTGAAAATCACATTAGTAAACAACGTTAATCAATTTTGAAGCAAATTCAATTAGAGCTTTAACACGGCCCAACAGAAGATAAGTGTCATCATTCAGCTCCATTTAGTTCAGTGCAGTTTCAATTCAGTTCAGTAACTATGCTAGTGTTGCACGGTTCATCAATTATGAAAGTTCATTTCCGCCCTACAGAAGACAATGGTGTCGTTCATTATTCAGCTCAAGTCCGTTCAATTTTGATTCAATCCATTTTAAAAGTGTCAATGCAGCAAAGTTAAATGTCATTACTCAACTCTGTTCATTAGGTATAGGAGCTGAAACCTTAATAAATAAAACGTTAAAAAAAAAAAATAATAATAATAAAAACTTCTTAACTTTTATTTGATTTATTTACTTTTACATTTATAATTCATATACTAAAATATATTACATTTTCCAAACTGCATTGTAGATAAAACATTAAACATTTGCATATTGTTCATGAATATTAATGAAATGAATATAAAAATCGAATAAACAGAAATTTACACACATTTACACAAGTAAATGAATAGACTGAATAAAGGTCCTAAAAATCTGTGAAAATCTTTTTTTCGAGTTTAAAAATCGAGTTTTTTGTAGGCGCAGATTCTGTGTGGCCATATGGGTAAGGTTAGGCACAAGTTTTGTGGTATAGTTAGGTTTAAGGGTGGGTTAAGGTATAAAAAATAGGTCAACAGTGTAATTACAAATGTAATTACAGAAATAAATTATATTCATGGATTTTTTTCAATATAGGCTCAATGTAAAAACATGAATGTACACAATAATGCATCATACCAAATTATTAATTTAAATGCAAGTAAATAGAAAAATATAAAGCGGGAACTAAAATATATACAGTATATATATATATATATATATATATATATATACCCGTCTTCATCTTTCATCCAAATACAAACACTTTGCAAAAAAAAAACAAGAAAACAGATATGTATTTTTATCATCTTATTTGGTTGAGAAACGGCATTTCTTATTTCTAAATATGTAAAGTGCTTAAAGAATCATTAATGGAATCATTAAGGAACTGGAAGCATTAGGAGGAATTGAAGGTAGAAACTTATAACATTATCTATCTCTAATTGTAAATCTTTGGATGCTTTGCCATGAGCCGTGTTGCAGAACTTGCTGATGTTTAGGTATATTTGTTTAGTGTTACACCCCATCAGAGGTTGTGTTTACTGCTCCCTGAGCCCCTTTTCAGCTGACAGACCTGCCTGCTTCTCCTCATCACTCAAATGTAATAATGTTTCTTTTAAGTGTTTTTTTTTTTCAACATAGCAACCGTTACCTCAGGCCAAAGGCTTGACACAGGCTAATGTTCAAGACAACAGCATCCGGTAAAAATAATCAGAGGTTTTACCCATATTAGTGCAGTAATTACTCTCCTTCATTTTCTCTTTTCTCTTTTTTTCCCTCCATTTGGTCTTTTATCAATGCCACTAATGGGATTGTTGTTCTCAGTCACTGCCATGGTAACAGATCTTTGGTGTTCATTATATGTGCACAGATAATATAGAGCTGTGTCCAAAGTGCTGCAGTAATAAAAACTATTTATAATTTAATGTTCAGGCACAGAGGGTGCCTCCAATATCAGTCGTTTGTGCAATTGGGAATTGTTTTCCATCACCTTTATTGCACTTATAAACTGAGCAGAGGTAATGAGAAAACCTGGTTTCTCATAAAATTACCCGCTGACGGTTATAACAGGTAAATGTGATATACTGTTGCATCCATTAATTAAACGTTTCATTTTTATTTTATAACAGTTATTTGCTCATAAATGTCTAGAAAGGAGAGATAGAGGTTTCTATTTCACACCAAGGAAAATCTGACAGGAGGGATTGTTCACTGATGGCAAATGATAAAGATGTAGATGTATAATGCAGGAGTGGGATCTTGGAGACCCTGGTAGGAGGTATTAAGGGATATGACTTGACAAAATGAATCATATTAATGATGACGATATCCTCTTTTTCCAGTTTCTTATCAAGCTCTCTCTTTCGAGAGGAAGCAGTCGTGATTAAGCTGTCAGATCTCGACACTCAGCGTTAATCCTGGAAGCTGTTTCTTCTCCTGTTCACTGGCCTTAGGGAGGACTCCCTGCACTCCTACCCTCTTTAACGCCCAAATAGCATCTGAAGGAATAGTAACTAAGTGGGACTGTGTAATTATGGCGTGCATAAATACACCAAGCTTTGCACATGAATACAAACATCCCACGTTAACTACCTTTGCATTGTCTGGAGATGCAACTGACATTGCATTGAAAAATAAATTGGATATAAGAACACAGGGGTTTCTTGTCCACAGTTAATCCAAATTTAAGCCACCCACTTTATGTGGAAGGTTGAAGTAATTTGCTAGGTTCATCATCATTCCAAAACTGTTGAATGCTAAATTCAGTAAAAATAGTTTTGTAGAAATTTGTTTCAAACTGCTTAAAGGGATAGTTCACCCATAAACAAAAAGTTCCCCTTCATGGGAACTACAACATTTATCTGATACCAGACATATGGGAGTTTGCCAGACGACCAATCACTTTGAAGAGTAAGAAAATGGGCCAATGAATGCCAAATGAATTGGCAGAGCTCAGCTTCACAGCTGACAGCGATTAGCCATTAGTGGGCTATAAAAGCCGGCAACTGAGCAGTGAATTTTGCTTCAGAGCCTCTCACGAGACTGAAGACACTCTATCTGCCAGCCTGATTTCAAGACTGAAACCAGTTTACTCACCAGTGCGGGAGATCTGGGCTTTCCTGTCCCCTGGGCGTTTTGCTGGTGTGCACAAAAAGAGCAGTTTCCATTAAAAGAGCGGATTTTCTTAAGAGAGCAACAGTCAATCAACACGTCTTTTTCAAGATGCTGTTCTGACTGTGCGTTTCTGGATGCGGTGGTTCCTATCTCTGGATGATTGGCACGGGTACCGCAACACAGGTCTGGGGGTCCAGCATGTTGATGCGGTGCTCGCGGACAGCTCCTGCTTTCACTGTGAGAGCATGGCTGTTGCACAGCTGAGATCGTGGCTTCCAAGCCACCCCCGTTGCTCCTCGTGAAAGTGGTTAGCACGCGGGCAGATCTGGGTATCACAGTGGGGGTTTATCCGTCGCCTCAGGGCCTGGAGACCCCCCACTCCTCCACAGTGCACTCCATCCAAGCTTCATCCCTGGGATGCCTGCGCCTCCGCTTGATGACAACGGAGATCAGACACCCATGGCAACATTGGAGGGCAAGCTGTCATGCTCAGATGACAGACCGGGCTCGCTACCATCCTACGGGGTGCAATGCGTGGTCATGGTCCTCAAGTCAGACATGATGGCTGCGCTTCCTGGGCTGCTTCGGCAGTGTGGCTGGAGATGGCTTGTCCCCCAGTCTCACTGCTGGACTGACTGGAAGGTGTGACGTGGGCTGATGTAAGATGAATCTTCCAGCCCTCGTCCCCTTCTTCCCAGGGGCGCACAGCGAGCACACGTTGGCATGGAGGGCGTTTTTCTTCACCTGGACCTTGTGTACTTCCACCGTCACCTCCCTTGTTGCCGAGGAGGCCAGTGGGTATGAAGCTATTCCTCAGGTGGTGGGCACCTGGAGGGGTAAGCTGAGATCCCCGTCCAAGGCAGGTGGGTGTCTCTTATGGCCAGAGCCCACACCGCTGCAGGCCATGCCAGTTCTGCCCTTCTGCTTCTGCCAGCTATAGACCTGAAGGACGCTCACTCCATGTCTCACTAAAAACTCTCCTCCTTAAATTGTGTTTTTTTCCTGTGTGCAACGGGGTCCGAGCATGGCAGTAAATAGTCCACTCCGGGCTCTCCCTGTTTCCATGTGTGAAAGATGCCCTGTGCCTCTTCAGTGCACGAGCATCAGCATTTTTTGATTACTCATTGACTGGTTTATATTTTTTCAGGTCTTTGAACTAATCGATTATGCACAGGGACCTGGTGCTCCGGCACCTTGGCCTGTTGGGGTTTCAGGTCAACTGAGAAAGAGCAAGTTCTCCCCTGGGCAGAGCTTCTCTTATCTCGAGTTGGAGCTGGACTCTGTCTCCATCATGGTGCACATCGGGCAAGCTCTACCCTGTCCAATAAATTCTGCAGTTACAGTGGTCTCACTGAAGTTTTTCAGAGCCTCCTGGGGCATATGACATTTATAGCCGCTATCATGCTACTTATTTGTTCATATGAGACCACTTCAGTGCTGGCTTCGCGATCGGGTCCCCAGATGGGCATGGCGTGCGGAGACGCACCGGGTGTCCATCACCATTCTATGTCAATGCACCTTCAGTCCCTGGATGGACCTTGCCTTCTACGGACCTGGGAGCCCTTAGAACAAGTGTCCAGTCATGCTGTCATTCTGACAGATGCGTCCAGACCACTGCACTCCACATGCGCACTACCATTGCATGTCTCAGCTCGCTCACCATCTGCTCCTCCGGAGTTACATTCCAGAGGAACGGAGACTCCACTCTGGCATGGTCCAGCTGTTATGGGCATGCTTTAGAGAAGCCCAGGTCATCCTGCTGCTTCTATCAAGCGGCCCTTCGCTAGCTGCTTTCCCTGCTCTGCACAAAAGCGCTGGCTCTCAGCTGGCCCCGGGGTTGCGCAATATGTGTTTTTTCTCCAGTAAGCCTGCACACACAGACTCTGTGCAAGGTCGGGGAGATGAGGAGCAGGTCTCGCTCGTTGCGCCTCCTTGACCCAACCGGACCCGTGTTTCTGGACTCACACTCCTCATGATGGCCCTCCCTGACGAATTCCCCGGAAGAAGCACTTCCTTTTTCTGGGATGGGCACCCTCTGGCACCCGTGCAGGGTTCTGGAACCTCTATGATGGTTTTTAGACAGAGCACAGAAGACTTAGGTGACCTATAAGTCGATAACACCATCACTCAGGCTAGAGCACCCTGTTAGGCAAGCTGATGTCCTGTAGTGGAGTCTATTTATTGTGTGGATTCTCTCTAACAAGAACCCGGACATGCCAGATTAGTGTTGTGTTTTCTTCCTTCAGGATAGCTGGAGCGCAGGCTGTCACTCTACACACTGAAGGTTTGGTGTGCTGCTATCCCCACTCTCTGTGGAGCGGCAGATGGTAGTGCACTGGGAAAGCATAACCTCATCAGCCAGTTTCATTGTCCATTGAGCCACTCGATTCAGTATCTATAAGTTTTCTGTCCATGAAGGCAGCTCGCTGGTTGCGTTGGTATCATTCAGGATCTCGGTGTCAAAAATGCTTGCTGCGCCATGCTCCCTAACCCGAAGATGCATGCGCCTTTTTTATTTTGCTAGTAAGTTTCCCGCTTGGCAAACCCTAGAGAATTCCTTCGAGGCCCCCAGCACCTGATTCAGCGGAGGAGTCGAGTGCTTGGCTCAGTGTGATGTCTGGTATGCCTGTATTGAACTGCCCACATGCTGAGGTTTGGTGCCAGCTATGCGAGCTCCCCCAAGGCGATCCCATATGCTTATTTTAGCCACAGAGTGTTCCCCCTGACAAGGCGGACATGTGTCTTCCTTACCAGCTAACCAACTTATCATATGTAGCACTTCCCCTCCATAGGGCTAGTCCATATTTTCTTATTGCCATCAAGTCTCCCCTCTTGGGTAGCCGGTGGCCTCCGCAGCATCCTCCCCCTTCGGGGACTAGCACGCTAGCTAGGTAAAAGCTCATTACCAATTGATCTAAATTTTCTAATTATTCTCATGTACAGTATGGTAAGTAAAGGGCCTAGGGGATGTTGGAAGGTTACGCTCTTGGTGATGCTTGTGTGCTCACGCTATGCTTGGCAAACTTCACATTAGGAGCGTGACAGGCTTAGCTGCTGTGGCATTTTCCATACACTCTCCCATATTTCTGGTATCAGACACACGTTGTAGTTCCCATGAAGGAGAACGTCCTGGTTACGTATGTAACCCACGTTCCCCAAATAGGGAACAGAGACGTGTGTCTTCACTGCCACAGCAGCTGAGTCTCCAGCTGTTAGCTGAGTGATTGGCTCTTCAGCAGGCAAAAATTCTAATGCTCACTGCTCAGCTGCCAGCTTTTATAGCTCACTAATGGCTAATTGCTGTCAGCTGAGCTCTGCCTATTCACTTGGCATTCATTGGTCCATTTTCTTACTCTTCAGAGTGATTAGTCGCCTGGCAAACTCCCATATGTCTGGTATCAGACACACGTCTCCGTTCCCTATTCGGGGAACGTGGGTTATGTATCTAACCAGGACGTTCCTCATCATATATTCAAACTCAAGTGGTTCTAAAATTGTATGAATCCTTTTTTCTTCTGTTGAACTCAAAACAAGATATTCTTCAAAATGTTGGAAACCAGCAGCCATTGACATCCATACACTGTAAAAAAATATCTTGCTGCCCTTTTTTTAATTGAACTTTTCTAGTCCTCTTAACTTGTAACAATCAAACTGATTAAAAATAATAAGTTGAACTTAGCATAACTAAAAAAATGTAGTTGATGCCTGATTAACCTATTAAAATAAGTAACATAAAAACATTTGTAGTCATGACATTTTGTTGTTTTTTAAAGTATAATAGGAACAAAAAATACCATGGAAGTCAATGGTTGCTGCTTTCCAGCATTTAATGTACAGCATCTTCTTTTGAGTTCAACAGAAGAAAGAAACTGGAACAGGTCTGGAACAAGTGGAGAGTGAATAAATGATTAAATAATTTTTATTTTTAAATGAACTATCCCTTTAAAGTGCAAATTCATTCATTCATTTTCCTTCAGCTTAGTCTCTATTTCAGGGGTCGCCAAAGCGGAATGAATCGCCAACTTTTCCAGCATATGTTTTACACAGCGGCATCCTTTCAGCCACAACCCAGTACTGGGAAACACCAATACACAGTCATTCACACATGCACTCATACAATTCGGCCAATTTAGTTTATTCAATTCACTTATACTGCATGTCTTTGGACTATGGGGGAAACCGGAGCACCCGGGGGAATCCAGAGCACCTGGAGGAAACCCACGCAAACATGAGGAGAACATGCAAACTCCATACAGAAATGCCAAGTGGCCCAGCCAGGAATCGAACCAACGACCTTCTTGTTGTGAGGCGACAGTGCTAACCACTGAGCCATAGTGCGGCATAAAGTGCGGCATAAAAACTATAAAGAACAATAACAAAGCATTTTCAAAAACATTTTCAACCATTATTTTTCTGGGTTGCAAGTTTGAGTCCACATTAAAATGCAAAAAAAAAAGTGTAAACAAAGAGGAAAAGGAAAAGTATATAAAGGTATATGTTGGAATGAATACAACAATTTGAAAGGCTATCAGAAGACTTTTTAACCTCTGTTACATGCGGATGTCAGATATAGGAAAACAGTTGTTTGATGTACAGTATGTGCATAACTACTGCATTTTTGCTTTTCTATAGGCTAAATACACATCCAAGAGAGCTTGCATTACAACTCAATTATGGTAACACTTTATTTTGACAGACCCCATATTCTACTGACTATAAGAAACTATGCAACTGCTTGTCAACTAACATGTTTTTACCATTTCACCTCAGTGAAAGTGCACAAACTCAAACATTTTAGATTCCATTTCCACTTACATTTAGTGTCATTTACTTGCGATCAACTTGACAAAAACACATCTTGACACCCAGTGAAAACAGAGCTTAAGTAGACTGTCTGTTTATGATCTGCAAACACTTTATTTCCATGGTCCCCTAACAGACTATAAGTAACTTTACAAGTACATGTTATTCTACTAACTCTAGTCTGCTAATACTCAAATGAGAGTTAGTTGACATGTACATGGAAAGACACTTATATTAAACAGAATATCTTAAGGGGGACATCAAAATGAAGTGTAACCTGAATTTAAACCCACTGAAGGAAAAGAAGCTAATGTGCCTTTAAAAATGTAACTGATTCAATAAAAAATGAATATAAAATGCTGTCATTTAGAGGGGTTTTTTTTTTTTTTTTGCATTAAGTACAACAAATAGTCATTTTATAATCTATAGTCAAGTTTGGACAACACATCACCAATGTTTTAACTTCAGAATAGTTCAAGAATCAATACTTGGTGGAATAACCTTGACTTTCAAACTCAACTGAACATTTATATTATTCTGACCAGTTTCTGGAGGAACAAAACATGCTCTAAATGACAGTATTTTTATTCTAAATTTGGAAGAAATTGTATCAGACTTTATCAGACAAAGCAAATATTAACATTTTACTCAAACCCATACCTAGTCAATTTTGTAGTGGTCTTACATTTTTTATAGCTTTATAATTTACAATTTAACTATATGAAAATGAATAGCTCTATTAGAAAATTATTAATTATTTTAGAATGATTGGAGTGATTCTGTAGTACATCTGCATAAAATATAATGAATCCCAACCATTGGTGCTAACAGTATTTAGTTACAGAAATTGCATCTAAACTGCACTTTTGCATGAATTATATACAAACATGTGACTATCACAAATGTGCACATTGCAATGTTAATACAGCCCTACAATACAGCTGACAATTGCAATATATGGTATTATCAAAAAACAGCACTTTTTTGGTGTAGGTAGGCAGTTAAATACGGATTTGTCAAGATAATAGAACAGATCATAAACAAATTGTGTTGGCTCTTGAACAGCATGTCAGGTGGTAGCAACTCTGACGGCTAAATCTGAATGCAGACAGTGCGCCTGCTGGTAGTATCCTTTCCCTTTTGGCTGCTCAGCTGGTAGAAAGGATGAACATCTGCGAATGCATCGTTCTGGGTGTTTAAGTGGATTACTTGCACAGTGGACAGACAGTTCAGAGCTGTTTAATTGAAGCATGCATGTTTAAACACAGACACATGTCGGTTTGGATAAAACGGCTTTTCCCACGTACATGAAAGGCGAACGGCGGTGATTCGACACCCTTCCGAACGTCAGAACTGACGAAAAAAACAAAGCGATAGGAAAAGGCAAGCTTGTGATGTGCAGCCCTCATAAAATCATATTATCTTTCACCGAGTAGCCTGGGTTAAATCGTACTTTAACTATTCCATCAATTTATTGCTGTTTGTATTTATTTGCTGTATGTTTTGCCGTCGCTCCAGTTGTTATTGTATAGTGGCCGTGATGGCAGATGGAGTGCTCTCTGAATTGAATTTGATTTGAATGGAGAGGACTGAGGGAGCGAGTGATAGAAAGAGACAGGGGGAAGGAGCATGGAGAGCGTGTTTTTCTCCCCCGAGTGAGACGAGATGTCAGCGGGAGAGCTTGGCGTAATTAATCATTCTAAGTGCACTAACAATGAGAGAAAAGGGGAATAAACATTCAATAATCACATCAGATGGGCACCGTCGAGCGGGCCTTTAAGAGCCCCCCAGGGTGAGGGAGGTCAGCTTTAATGCTCCAGAGTTCCGGGACCCCAACACCGCCGCCCGTCCTGAGCAAGGAGGACACATCACTCACCTCTGCATGAGTTTTACGACCCACAATAAAGTCAAATTCAATGTGGTGCTTTAACCATGGGTGACCCATAAAGTGGACACCTCTTCTTTGAAAGCTTTGCTCTGATTATGTGCACGGTAATGGTTGAACTGGGATGTTTAGCCTTGGATATTGTGACATTATGAGGTATGAGGTATAATGGCATTTTTATTCTATTATAGTTTTTATTGACTGATTAAATAGCCAGCGGCAGTTGTTTGATACACTTGGAGGTTCAACTAATTAATTAGTAACTACTTTTATTTAATTTATCTTTTCATTCATTCATTCATTTTCTTTTCAGCTTAGTCCCTTTATTAAATCAATTCAATTCAAGTTTGTTTATATAGCGCTTTTTACAATGTAGATTGTGTCAAAGCAGCTTAACATGTTCTAGTAAAGTCCAGATTTCAGAGTTGAAGTTCAGTTTAGTTCAGTTCAGTTCAGTGTGGTTTAAGTTTCACTGCTGAAAGTTCAAACACTGAAGAGTAAATCTACCAAAGCACAGCTCCACAAGTCCCGATTAATCAGGGGTCGCCACAGCGAAATGAACCGCCAACTTATCCAGCATTTGTTTTATGAGTTTGCATGTTTTCCCTGTATTCGCATGGGTTTCCTCCGGGCGCTCCAGTTTCCCCCACAAGTCCAAAGACTTGCGCTATAGGTGAATTGGGTAAGCTAAAATGTCCATAGAGTATGTGTGTGAATGAGTGTCTATGGGTTTATGGGTTTCCCAGTGATGGGTTGTGGCTGGAAGGGCATCCGCTGCGTAAAACATATGCTGGATAAGTTGGTGGTTCATTCCGCTGTGGCGACCCCAGATTAATAAAGGGACTAAGACGAAAAGAAAATGAATGAATGAATGAATAATATAATATAATATAATATAATATAATATAATATAATATAATATAATATAATATAATATAATATAGGGTAGCGCTGTCGCCTCACAGCAAGAAGATCGCTGGTTTGAGCCTCGGCTGGGTCAGTTGGCATTTCTGTGTGGAGTTTGCATGTTCTCCCCGTGTTCGCGTGGGTTTCCTCCGGGTGCTCTGGTTTCCCACACAAGTCCAAAGACATGTGGTATAGGTAAATTGGGTAAGCTAAAATTGTTTGTATTGTATGTGTGTGAAAGAATGTGTTTGGATGTTTCCCAGTGATGGGTTGCAGCTGGAAGGGCATCCGCTGCGTAAAACATATGCTGGAATAATTAGCGGTTCATTCCGCTGTTGTCGACCCCAGATTATTAAAGGGACTAAGATAAAAAAAAATGAATGAATGATTGAATAATATAATTTATGTCTTCTAAACTAAGTCCAAGCTGGACTATTACTTAAATTTTGAATATATTTGCTAACATTTTATTAATTGGTGTCTCGTTTCAAGCAGCCTAAATGTCAAAGATACACCTATGTCTGAAAGTTTCAGAAGAATCAGCAGACTTGTTGATTTGCATTTTATACCAATAGGATCTTTAGTTTTATACCACACAGTATTGCTATTACAAAAAAAGTGTGATGGCAAGTTCTGGGAGTTTACAGCTAAGATAAGTTTAAAATAATCTAAAATAATGTACATTTTGTAAGGTGCATTTTATATTTACACAACTGGGTACATAAGTTACCTTGGGTAGCATAGGTTGTCATGTAAATGTATGGTTGAAAGGTTTTTAATTGAAAATGGTGTTGTCATGTTTAAAAGCAACTTGACGCTTCAAATAAATGTTGTATTATAATATCATCACACCAGTAGGTGGCAACAATTTATTCAAATGAACGTCCTGGTTACGCACGTAACCTACGTTCCCCAAACAGGGAACAGAGACGTGCGTCTGTAAACAGACTACAGCAGATCGCTAGACGACCAATCACTCTGAAGAGAAAGAAAAAGGGCCAATGAATGCCAAATGAGTTGGCAGAGCTTGCTGCGACTGGCTAGTCATTAGTGGAGTATATCAGTATATCAGGCTGGCAGTACAGACGCACGTCTCTGTTCCCTATTCGGGGAATGTGGGTTACGTACGTAACCAGGATGTTCCACTTCATATGGAAACTCCAACGTGCGTCTGTAAACAGACTACGGGAGACTGTATGGAAAAGCCACAGCAGCTAAACCAGTCACGCTCTTGATGGGAAGTTTGCCAATCAAAGCGTGAGCGTACAAGCATCACCAAAAGCACAACCTTCTAAAGTCCCCTGGGAGCAGACGGCAAGCGAGCTGAGACATGCGACTGGAGAGTATACCCCCCTTACGGTTGATATATGCCACCGTTGCCATGCTGTCCATCCTGACCAGCATGTGTTTCTGCTGTAGGACCGGTAAAAAATGGTGAAGAGCGAGAAACACTGCCAACAGCTCTAGGCAGTTGATGTGCCAATGTAACCGAGGTCCGGTCCACGAACCCACAGCTGCATGCTCGTTGCACACGGCCCCCCAACCCGTGTTGGAGGCATCTGTCGATACAACAACAAGCCTGGATAGTGAGGTGGTCTCATATGAAGCAATCCGAGCAGCGTGACAGGGGCTGCAGATGCCATATGCCCCAGCAGCCTCTGAAAGGTTTTCAGTAGGACCACTGTTTTCCTGTCGAATAGCCTCAGACAGGATAGCACTAACCTGGTGCGCTCCTCTGAGAGGCGCGCTACCATAGCGACCAAGTCCAGCTCCATTCTGAGATAAGAGATTCTCTGCGTAGGGCAGAGCTTGCTAATCGTCCACATGAGCCACCGCAACGGGATGGGCAGCGCCAACCACACTGGCAGAGCTCGCGCTAATGGCGTCATCAGAGCGATCGCTGACATGCTAGTGGAGGGGCAGCGGAGGGGCAGCTGGGGAGGGGAGTGCTCACCTCGGGAAGCAGGGCGGCCCAAGGAAGAGCTGAAAGTAAGAGATTGTCTCTTACCCTCCTCCCTGGATCCCGCGATGAGGCTGGGGTGAGGGAAAGGAGACCGGTCCCTTGTACCCTGGAAGCCTGCGGCAATATAGTCCGGCACTGTGAGCTGGAAAGCGGAGCGCCCCAGACTGGCAAGGCTCGGGTTTGCACATCCGGGGAGGGAGGAAAGTGATGTTTTATTGAAAATTTGGTTACCGCCAGCCCGAAAGCCAGCGGTGGAATAAAAGTCGTTGTTGTGAACTGAATTGGTCCTCAGCCCCCCACCGAGGAACGAGCAGGTCCTCTCTTCTCCAGATGGCCTGTCTCAGGGATGCTTCGCAGTTTGTTTACTGAACTTAACGGCGCCCTGGGGCGGAGGCGCTCCAGTCCCACGGGTGGCTCGGCGCTGCTTCTTGGCCGGTGGAGCGGGCAGCGGAGGCAGAGCAGGTGTTGTGGGCGCCCTCGGTGAGGAGCAGACGGGGCGGATGGGGCAGCAGGGAGAGCAGTTTTCCGAGGCCGTTGGTAGAAGACCTCTCCCATCGCCTTCAACTACTCTTTCACCGCCGAGAACTCCTGGGTAAAGTCCCCAACGTTATTGCTGAACAGGCCAGCCTGCGATATGGGTGCGTTGAGAAAGCGAGCTTCACCTGCATCACCTTCGCTCCACCTGAGGAATCACCTCACACCCCCTGGCTGCTCCACCATCAAGGGTGTTGAGAGCAGGAGCGCACAAGGTCCAGCTCACTGTGTACCTTCAGGAAGAAGGGGACGGGGGGCTTGGAAGGCTTCGCCTTCTTCTTAGCCCCCACGTAACACCCATCTAAGCGGTCCGGCCACGGAGCTGGGGGACAAGCCATCTCCAAACCTATAGCCAAAGCAGCCCGGAATAACACAGCTAACATGTCCAATTCTAAATCCGGAGCCTCGCTGACAACCCCGGAGGGTTGCAGTGGGTTTGGATCATCATCTGAGCATGTTAACCCGCCCTCCGATGCAGCGATGGACATCTGGTCTCCGGCGCCCTCACTCGAAGCTTGGACAGAGTGCACTGACGAGGAGTGAGGGGTCCGCGGGCCCGAATGTGATGGATTAACCCCCACCGTGATCCTCAGGCCTGCCTGTGTGCTAACCAACTTACGGGGAGCCCTAATGCTAGAGTGTGCCGTGATCTCAGCTGTGCAACAGTCAAGCCCAGTTGAGGGCAAGAACTGTCCGCGAGCACCGCCTTCACATGCTGGACCCCCAGACATGTGATGCAACACTCGCGCTTGTCATCCGGGGTTAGGAAACCACCGCATCCAGAAACGCACATCTTTAAAAAGACTCCCTGCTCAGCTGTGTTGCTCTCTTAGGGGATCTGCTCTTTTAGAGAAAACTGCTCTTTTATTTAGCACCAGTGAAACGCCCAGGGGACGGGAAAGGAGCCCAGTTCGCCTGCCGCTGTCACGTCTTTGCCCGCACTGGTGGGAAAGTTGGTTTCGTCTCGAAATCAGGATGCAGATCAGGTAGCTCTTCAGTCTCAGTGTGAGGTCTGAAGCAAAGAATCTGAGGCTCGCTCCGCGGATGCCACTGATATACTCCACTAATGACTAATCAGTCGCACCTGTGGAGCCGAGCTCTGCCAACTCATTTGGCATTCATTGGCCATTTTTCTTTCTCTTCAGAGTGATTGGTCGTCTACCGATCTCCCGTAGTCTGTTTACAGACGTATGTTGGAGTTCCCATATGAAGGGGAACTAAAGGTACATTATGTAAGAATTTTGCATTAAAATATCTAAAGACTACCAGAACAATGTAACATAACATTATCGAAATGCATCATATTGAAATTGCTTTCATTGCAAACTTACCATTTACATTTGCTTTCAAACTCACAATCGTTTGTAAAATTTGTTTTGCTGTCTATTCTGAAAAATGGGAGAATCATGATCTCTATTTTAAAACAATATATTGTGATTCTCAATTTGTGATTCTCAATTTATTCTCAGTCATGCAGTGATAAAAGTGTCAGTTTGATAATGGAATATACACATTTTCTCCTACAACCTAACATATTGTGTATGAAAAATAGGCATTGTGGGAAAACCACAGCCCATCATAAAACAAACAATAAGGAAAAGGAAAACAAAATGACAGCAATCGAGATTAATAATAAATGTATGGGTAATCCTCATGCAGATGATTATTTTATATATTAAACGTACTGTCTAGGAAGCCAAGCCTCAGACTGAACTGAGTATTTTTTCTCTCCTAGATTAATATATGGTGTAGAAGAAATGGTAATGTGTTTTAAAATCTCTGCAGACTAAGTTGACAGCTTGGAAAATGCATACACAGTATAAATTTCTTGTTTTTTTTTTGTTTTTTTTTGCATTTGACAGATGCATTTATCCAGAGTGTCCACATTTTGCATTCAGTGTTGATGAGAGCAGGAATGGTTGTTATACATTTTGCTTTAACATCTCTCTTTGAACTGTATATCAGAAACATATTTTCCACACATTTACACTACTGCTCAGATATTTTTGAAAGGCTTTTTCCCCCCAAAGCTGCGTGAGATACAAAAACAGCAATACTGTGAAACATTATCATTTAAAATAACTTAATATTTTATTTAATTTATTACTTATTTATATACTGATTATTTATTATTACTTCAGTCTTTAGTGTTACATGATATTATAGAATAATTTCCAATATGCTGATTTGCTGCTCGGTATTCTGCATATTTCTTATTTGAGAGAACGAACAGCATGCATTTGAAACATAAATCTTTTGTAGCGTTATTAGTCTACACTGTCACTTTTGATCAATTTTAGTGCATCCTCTTTGAATATTAATTCTTTGATTCTTGATGACACCAACATTTTGACTTGTAGGGTATAATTGTAAAATCTATATCTTATGTCTAAACTGTATATCACATTACATCTGTTTTAATGTGCATTTCCCTTGATAATCTAATCAATCTAATCGAACCAATGTGCAATTTTGTTATATTTGTAGTGTTTTTAAGTAAATTTGTATAGTGCTTTTCTCAATACACATTGTTTAAAAGCAGCTTTACAGAAAATAATTTTTCAGCTTTACAGAAAGTTAATGTTTATTGTATCTTCACTCAATCTTCACTACAAAATATTTTTGATGTTTTTTCAAACTACTTTAAAAGGAGCTGAATCAATACAATTCTTTAAGGGCTTATTGTTCTATGCACTTAAATTTGTAAAGACAATTAAGTTAACTTAATTTATTTGTGTTGAGACAACATGAAGGAATTGTGTGGAACCCAGCATTTATTACAGTGTCCTTGCTTTAATGTAGTTTATGATATGATGTGACGTAAACAATCAAGCAGTTCAAGTTGGATCCAATTAACTTTAAATCTTTAAATATAAAGGTATAGTTCACCCAAAAATAAAAATTCTCTTCATTTACTCACCCTTGACTTGACCAACTTGAGGTTGTTGTTGTTTTCTGTTGAACACAAAATTAGATATTAGAAATAAGATAATAGAAACCTGTAACTATTGACTTCCACAGTATTTGAATTTCCTTCTATGGACTTTGCTAAAAAGTTAAGGGTGAGTAAATGATGGCAACATTTTTATTTTGGGGTGAGCTAAATCATCAAGTTGAATATATATATATATATATATATAACATAGAATGACTTACTAATCATTTAATTTTACACCACGTATTTTCTGAATAGTATATTTTTACAAACGTAATTTTTAATTACATGAAGCGTGGGAGAGAGGCTGATGCGTCCCAGTCATTTACTAGAAAGATCAAGACCCTGTAAGCTACATCAAGGAGAGCTATTTCTAAAAGCGCGGGTTTGTAGCACTAGAAGTTTAGGAAATTACTGCAAGTTCATTAATTGTTCGGGCACTTGTTTTATGGCTCAGTGCATGTTTACGTGTGACTCAAAGGTTTGACTGATGCGTGTTGACATCATCGTTAACTCTAATTAATGCAACTCACTGAGTCAATGGTATTGTCTCATCATCTCAGTGACTTTCATAATTGGTGAAAAATCAACAAATCAGCACATGCAACGGAAGCAAAGTGACATGAGCTTCAATATTTTCCACGCAAGCACTCATAATCGACGGCAAAAATGTTGTTCCCTGTATACGAAGTCACAGAAACAAATATCCAAACTCTGGTTTAAATCCCAAGGTTCGGAGAGGTTTAACTTATATAATTGTTCGTCTAATCACACATTCAAAATAGAGAGTGAGACACAAAAGAGAGAGAGATAGTGAGATAGAGAGAGGTAGAGAGGAGAGAGAAAGATGCAAAATACTTTTTGACAAGGCGTCCCTTTCAAGTCTGAAGGTTTGATGTGCTAATTACATGCAAATATATGCAAACGAGCCTGCTTGGTGCCCAAACCCTGGCAGAAAGTGTGAGGCAGAATTGCAGTGTGAGGAGCGGAGCGTGTTGGATATAAATAATCAAAGTACAGAGGAAGTTGCGATTTCACATTAGCCTATTTGAACAAATACTGCGTTTATCTACAAGGGCAGATAAGGGGACTGATGAAAAGTGCATCCTCTGTGATTCTCCCCTTCACCTTTTCCATTTCCTGTAAAAACTGGCTGTCTTCCTGTCCATATATACAGGTGTGTGGTTCAAATACATTGGCAGGTTTATGGCGAAGATCCTCGTGTCAGATATAGGGATGTGCAGCGAAACCGTTATTTGATGGTGTTCCTGTAGCTTTAGCAATGACAAAACTATCAGAAAGGCAGAAAACTTAAAGATAAAGGAAAAATTAGGGGGGAAATATTATTTCTTTCATTTTATATTTCTGTATGTCAAATAAAAAAATGTATGGCTTGTAAAAAACATAAATAAATTAAATTAATACCTCCATACTAAATCAAAATACATGTAAATACTGTTTTATTACAAACACATACCCACATAATTGCAAAAATACCAAATATATACTTAAAATAAAATTAAAAAAAAAAAACTTTTATATATATATATATATGACACATGAGAATGACACAAATATTAGTTTTCGCAAAGTTTGCTGCTAAACTGCTTTTAGATCTTTGTTTCAGTTGTTTCTGTGATGTACTGAAATATAATTACAAGCACTTCATACCTTTCAAAAGCTTTTATCAACAATTACATGACATTTATGCAAAGAGTCAGTATTTGCAGTGTTGGCCCTTGTTTTTCAGGACCTCTGCAATTCGACTAGGCATGCTCTTAATCAACTCCTGGGCCAAATCCTGACTGATAGCAACCCATTCTTTCATAATCACTTCTTGGAGTTTGTCAGAATTAGTGGGTTTTTGTTTGTACACCCGCCTCTTGAGGATTGACCACAAGTTCTCAATGGGATTAAGATCTAGGGAGTTTCCAGGCCATGGACCCAAAATTTCAACATTTTGGTCCCCGAAACATTTAGATATCACTTTTGCCTTATGGCACGGTGCTCCATCGTGCTGGAAAATGCATTGTTCTTTACAAAACTGTTGATGGATTGTTGGAAGAAGTTGCTGTTGGAGGGTGTTTTGGTACCATTCTTTATTCATGGCTGTGTTTTGGGGCAAAATTGTGAGTGAGCCCCCTTCCTTGTATGAGAAGCAACCCCACACATGAATAGTCTCAGGATGCTTTACTGTTAGCATGACAGAGGACTGATGGTAGCAATCACCTTTTCTTCTCCGGACAAGCCTTTTTCCAGATGCCCCAAACAATTGGAAAGGGGCTTCATCGGAGAATATGACTTTGCCCCAGTGCTCAGCAGCCCATTCGCCATACCTTTTGCAGAAGATCAATCTGTCGCTGAAGTTTTTTTGTGCAGAGAAGTGGCTTCTTTGCTGCTCTTCTTGAGACCAGGCCATCTTCCAAAAGTCTTCGCCTCACTGTGCTTGCAGATGCGCTCACACCTGCCTGCTGTCATTCCTGAGCAAGCTCTGCACCTCAACCCCGTAGCTGAATCCTCATTAGGAGACGATCCTGGCGCTTGCTGGACTTTCTTGGACACCCTGAAGCCTTCTTTACAAGAATTGAACCTCTTTCCTTAAAGTTCTTGATGATCCTATAAATTTGTGATTTAGGTGGAATCTTAGTAGCCTTAGTAGCCATTCAACTGATCACTCTTCATAACTTTCTGGAGTATATGCAAATTTCTATTATAAAAACTTAAGCGGCAACTTTTGCTATTTTCATAAAAAATAAATTTAATGTTATTTTGTGTTTAATATTTAAAAATCAATTCACTGAATGTTTAATATGTATCTATTTTTGTGTTCATATGGAAACTATGTCTTGTATAACTCATAACACTGAATTTGACTATGTAAAATAATCTAACAATTAAAATGATAAATAACAATAATTATAATAATACATCACTGTATGAATACAATCTTTATATCAAATTTTATATAATTAATGTTGTTCTGCGCATGTTGAATAATCAGTCTACAGAATTTGCTGTTCTTTTACTTGGTAGAAGTCGTTAATCATTTTGAAGTCATTAATTGTGCCTTTCTAAAGAAGACGTTTGGTTTCATGCACATCCCACCTATCACAATAATACATTATTGTCGGATCATTCAGAAATTTGTTTGGTGCCAGACTGTACATCATCTGTGTTTATGCATGACACCTTGTATATATTTACAGTGCGATATGATCTCACGTCACATGACTGACTGATTTGTTACTGCCAGCGTGGTGACTCTTGTTTTTAGAAATGTTAAAGAGAGAGTGAATAAGAGCTCATGAATAAGGCTGAGAAGTGACACATCGAGCCTCGCACCGTCTATGGGACCAGATTGGACTTGTTTCTCATTTCTTCTTGCAAATCAAAATCTGCAAGGGAGACAAGATGAGAGGCGATCTTATTTTGCCTGAATTATCACTTGTGATTGTTACATGGTTGTAACTCTTGCAGAACACAGCCGTACGGTTTCCCTAAAAAAAAAAAAAATCTGACAATGTCTGAAGTCCAGACAGCCTCTGAAGAATCAGCTTTGAGGACAATGTATTCCTGAAACAAATTAGTCTCATCAAAATTCAGCACAAACCATATGTTTCCAGTTTCTCATTTCGTTCTCTTCTCTTTTTTCTCGTCTCCTGCCAGAGAAAAAGAATGTTATCCTCTCTCTTTCTCTTTTTTTGTCTTGAAAGCTTTCCTGCAAGTGACACAGGCAGCATCAATTTCCATTTGGTAATGAACTGTTCAGCCTAATGTGTGCTTTGGAGCAAGAAGGGCTCAAATTTCTGAGTAGCTCAATGAGTTTCGCAGTGAGGTGAGAGAGAGAGGAGACATTAGGGTTGTGATACCCTGGTGGTCATAGCCAAAGAGGGATAGAAAAGAGCCATATTTCTGCCTAGCAATGAACCTGGAAACAACCATTTCACTGAGAGCAAAGGGAGCTGTTTGCTTCTGTTTGCTTCGCCTTAGCAGGTGGGTAAATTAGGGCCTTTTGAAAAATCACTGTTTATCCGTGGAATCCTTGAATGCAGTTTTTGTTTATTCCTCTCATTGGCCTAGTTAAAACAGAGCTGTGAAAGCAGACAAATGCATTAGAGGTGTAAAATCTTTATGTGTCTAAGACGGCGGCGGTGCTCGTGTGCAAGCCATTCATTCTTTCGAAGCTAGGGGCTTGCAAAAAGTTTCAAAAATCCCATGCATTCGCAACAGCCGTTGGCACGCCGAGACCATAATTGAACATGTTACATTAATCTAGAACAAGAGAAGGTTATAGATAGCGTTAGAAATGCTAATTATTTTTCCTCACAGTCACTACAAACAATTCTCCAGGGGACACAATAAACAAAGGACGGCGCATTTTCCTGTGATGTGAAATTTTTAAGCAAAATCGTGGATCATCCAAAGCTCAAAATCCCAGCTCTGGGGGTGTTTTCAGAAAGGGGGAGTGCTAGGGAACGAACGATTGCACTTTTCACTCGCTTGGGAAAAAATACACCCCTTTAATGGCTTGTCACAGCTAATATGTGCTTTAAAGCCACCACGTATTTATGTTGGCCTTAAAGTCAGGAGCTTTTGTTTTCACAGGTCTTGATCCACAGGCAGCCATTAATGCTGAATTATATTGAGACGCCGGATCGACGCAGTGAGGCTAAATGCTGAGATTTTAGTAGTGCCACAGAGTTACTTTATTACAGCCTATTAGCAACAGTGTCTCCCATTATGGAGAGGTAAGGCCGGAATCGATTCGGGATAGGGAGTGTGTCTTGAACACAGAAGCCTGTTATTCTCACTATAAATCTGCATGGGCCTGTGTGCTCTGTAAACATTTATGGCCGAGCGTTCCTCTTTTGACAGAAGTCGCAGAGGTAATATTTCCAGTCCAGTACAGTAGAGCTTCTGTGAAATCTTCAAGCCAACGTATAAATGTCAGCCCAATCTGTAAAACCCAGATAGGTGTGTGTTTGTGGAAATGCCTGGGCCACTCTATTGATCTGTGCTGAAGCTTTGCTGCCACGCTAGTCTTGATTTCCTCTTTGTTAGCTGAAACCTGCAATTTCCGTCATCTTTCAGAGAAAGGAACAACGAATAAAGAGTAAAGGATGATCAATTTAAGGAACTTGCTGATTCTAGGGGGAATGTAGCATTCGCAGTGTGGGGCCAAGATTTCGTTTCATCAAAAAGAAGAGACAGGAAAGCCCTGGTAGGAAGACACTTACTAAATTGTCAATTGAATTTTAATGGAGGGTTAAGGTCAGAACAATATTTCACAGCAGGAATGAGGATGAGGCAAAGTAAAAAAGAGCGATTCTCGGATTTTAGCCCAAATATGAGGATTTGTTTTTTCAGTGTTGCAGTTCTGTTCAGGGACTCTAGCTGGGTGGATATCCCACATCTTTAAAGGGTTAGCTCACCCAAAAATGACTATTACACTCTCCCTTGTGTGGATTTAAACAAGAAGAGAAGTATTTTAAACAAAAAATATTACATTTTGAAGAATTCTGGTTGCTGACACCCATCGACTTACATAGTATTTTTTTCTGCTATGTAAAGCCCTGCTCACACTGTGAGATTTCAGCCACGATTTTGTCATTTAAGACAAATTTGGAAAATCCTAAAAGATTCCTGAAATCCTAAGCTAAAATCTGTGATTTTTGATCGTTGGTTTGACATGTTCACAGACAGCCGCTTAATGCCCGTTACGATCAGATTTTTCCTCCGATGAAGTTCTGGCAGTGTCAGAAGATTTCAGACATTTTCCTGCAGTGTGACAACAGCTGTGATGATAGTCAGTCCAATAGGACCAATAGGAGCGCCAAATCTGATAACGCAATCCATGAGACAATTCAAATGACCCTGGGGACATGTCAAAACAGTTTTTTTTTCTTCCTGGTACTATAACTGCGACATGCTGTGTGCAAAATTGCCACTACAGATTGTTTACGTTTGCTGTGAGGAATCATTTCAGAAAGTGGGATAGCGAAAGTGTTACGAGTGGAAGACGTCAAACTCCATGTGTGTTTTCTTCCATGTTTGGCGCGTCTTCATTGTCGTTCAGTCTGACATTTTGACAGCTCTTTTGAGATCTTACAGTGTGACATAGGAGCCATGTTAGTGCAGTCTGACATGCTACAATCGTTCAGGATAAAAAAATATATAAATTGTAAAAAAATTTAAAATAATTAAAAAAATAAAGCGCACAGTGTGAGCTGACCTTTAGTCAATATATTTTTCAAAATATATTTTTTGTGTTAAACAGAAGAAAGAATCTAAAATAGGTTTTGAACAAGTGAAGGTGACTAAATTATGACAGAATAAAAGGTGAACTATTCCTTTATTTGAAGTTTGAAGTTACTGGGTAAGAGATGAATTCACAATGAATGATCCAGATATTTTTGTGCAGCTGCTGTTTTCAGTAAACATGAGGAGAGACCGTATAATCGCAGATTTTTAAGTGGGCTGACAGCAAAGTTAATCGCAGATGGTTGTGGGGCTGATATGAAATGGGGGCCTGAAACCCTCCTAAATAGGGTCTAGACATGCTTATTGGAGTGGGAAGACGCAAGCGAAACACGACTCGTAACCCTGTTATTATTTGCAGAGAGATAATGCAAGTTTCCGTCTAACTTTGGATCCATCCAGGTTACCCCTGGGGAGCTTCTTTGCATCTTTTCAAAGCCGTGTCCTTGGCATACCAGGGGGTTTGCATCGGAGGAATGACAGACGAGGAGAAAGTGTCTCTGTGGTCTGTCACGATTGTGGGACATGCTCAGTTTCTCATGCTTAAGCAGAGGGTAAATCCTCCTTCATCCTGGATCCATCAGATTATATAAAGTCTCATCTTTTGCTGTCACCCATGGTTATGCAATAAAGTGCTTTGGATGGCTTTGGCTCTCCGTGTGTCCCTGTCTCTTTTCGCTGCTCCCTGTCTCAGTATCTCCCCCTGTGTGTCTGGCATCTGGACGGCAGGAGTAATGTGGCTGTGATGAATGATGATGTAATGTCTGATGCATGGCTGTTGTCAGAGCTCCTGTGTGGTGTTATTAAATTAAAGACACAGTAATGCCAGGAGCGCAGTGTTCGTAAGTAAAACTGCTCCACTGCTCACGATACCTTATTCCTGATTGACACTTCATTACTACCGCCACGAGTTACAGCCTAACTGGACAGCTGTCGCAGATCTGAGCGTGGGCTGGGTTAATTATTTGGCCTTTTGCGATGAAATGATTCAAGATCCTTTTCTTCAATGAAAAACGAATCTACAGTAGAAAAATGAAATGGAGTACTACTACATATGAGCTCAAATATAGCAACCGAAAGCAGTGACATCAGAAGATAAAGCATCAAAGGGAGTCTTTTACTGTACACCTCCCTTGAGTTTACAGTTTCATTGAGGTGTTATATAAACAGTGAAATATATGTGAGAAGTTGAATTATGAGTCAGTTGTTCGTTTGTTTGATGGGAAGTTGAATTAAGAGTTAGTTGTTAGTTTATTTGATTTGTTAATGGGCAATGTATATTGTTACTGTCTGGTTTTTAAGAAGACTTTCAATAAGGCATTTCTGGTTGAATGTCAAAAAGTGATTGTAACTTAATGGCCTTGTCTTTTCAGATCCTAAATTCTGTACCTGACCTAAATTCACCCAAATTGATTTGTTTATTCTTTGATTTGTTCATAAATTTTTCTTTCATAAGTTTGTTTGACCATTCTTTGATTTATTTACAGTAAATTATTCTTTTAGTTATTAGATTTAAAAAATCAGATTTTTTTCTATATATTGTCAATTCATATCTCAGTTCTTTGTATACAATCATTTTTATTCAGTCAAACATCACACTTTTTCAGTTATGTCTAAATCCAAATGAACTCAAAATGAACTGTGAATTTAAAGGGTACCTAGGATAAAAAAGGATCAGATCAGATTGAATCGGATAGAATGAGATGGCACTTTATTAATCCCCCGAAAGAAATTGAAGCATTTAAGCTATAAACATAAACAGAAATATAATACACCATACAAAATAATGTTAAAAATAAAAACTGAAAAAAGACAAAGAGCTTCAACACCCCTCACAGATCTCTCTTTTAAATTAATATTTTCTATAGGAAGCTTTACAATAATATATTTGTGCATATACATTCAATTAGTTAGTACCAAAGCCAAAACCTAAAAATAAATATTAAATACTATTTTAATAAACAGGTCAATTAAGAAAACAGAAATTGAGTTTGTCTTTTTTTTTTAAGCGATAACTCATTTTTATTTGAAATGTATTATCTTCTTTTCCTAAAGATGTTAGGTGACCAAACTAAAAACTGCTAAAAAAAACTATAAAACTGTTGTTTAAATGCACCAAAATATATTTCCAATATTCACTGAGAAATGACTAAAACTATTAAATTTCAAAAGCCTGTGTACTCATTTATGCTGAGCACTGTATACATATATTACTGAAACCTATTTTGTTCCAATTGTGTGCAATATGAAAAGCTGTTTGTGCTAGAGAAATGCACAGATGATCAAATATATGACTAAACAAACCAACTTAAAAGCGGCGCAGTACTTTACCCAGAAATAAAACTTCTGCCATGATTTATTCATCATTCCAAATATCAATATATTTCTCTCTTCTATGGAACACTAAAACAAAGTTGTGTTTTCGTCTCGTCCTTACCTTCAAACATTAAAATGACTTTTGTACATCACACAATGTTCCTGTGCTTCTCCAAAACATGTTAGAATCAATCTAGACATAGTATTATAACACTATATTGTTTCCCATTTGGCACAAGATCAGTGTGAAATGTCTTTACCTGGGATTAAAAGCAGTGTTTAGAACAATGATAAGGTTTTAGCAAGTGCAGTGTGAAAATGATTCAGAACAAAGTTGGACTTCTTTGTTAATTTAATGGACAAAAAAGATTTGTGGTCAAGAGTAAGCTTGGAACTTTTGTTTTTGGATGAGCTATCCTTTGATTATTGGATTATGACATCTGCAGTGTTGATTTGTTGAGTAATATTGCTCCAAGACATTCAAGTAAATACCATAGAAACCATACACTTACAACATGAATTTTCCATGCCCTATAAGGAGAAAGGACATTACCCCCTCATTTTTATGTCTACCAAATGCCATGGAGCCGGAAAGGATTGATGGCAAGGGATCCGGTTGCATGGCGAAGAACGATGAATGGAACTTTCCAGCGAGTCCTTAAATCAATAACGTACTTAGGATTGCCTTGCTATTCTCTGCAGAGGATTTACACTATCACACACAACTCATCTCATTAAGCAAATCTTCCTCTCGCTGGCCATCCAGCAATGCGGCTTGCAAAATAATAAGCTTGAATCATGGGGAAAACGTCAATTTGCTTACAGATTGTGTGTATGTCTAAAGGAGATACACAGAGTAGAAGACAAGACAGCTTAAGCAAAAAAATGGAAAAGAAAAAATTGGCAGATAGAGCTGAACAGAGGATCAGGATTCATCTTTTCAAAAGACAGCATACTGAATAATTCCTCCCTCTCTTTGAGGAATGCTCAAGATGTTAAAACGCTCTCCAAAGGAACAATGGATGAATCTTGGAAGATCGTTGAGATGTGTCCTGTAAAATTCATATGGTGCACTGTGCTGTTGTCTTACTTTGCGGTGACAACAGCTCTGCCTGAATATTAGACCTAACTGCTGCTCCAAACACCAAGACGTTCAGTGGCATGTTTTGAAACATTGATGCGTTCTCCAACAATATCTCGGTCTGATCTGGAAATGCTGCAGCTGTAAATAATTCAGTTTCCCGTCAGCCACTGAAGCAGGGGGTCAGAGGCAGAGACGGCCGTGATTGGCATTCCTGAGTCAGCTCCACTCGTGCAGGCTCCTTCCCATCTGTGCCCAAGGCCCAAATTACTGAAAGCCAGTCATTTTTAATGAGACCAAGCCTGCGAGGCAACATGCCCATTAATCAATAACTCAGGCTGAATAGGTACAGCTCCAGAAGCCGAGTTAGTGTATAAACAGGAAATTACTATCTGAGGGAAGTTGTGAGTGTCTGGTCTTTTAGTAAGTGTGACAAAGCTATTACATAGCAGGCCCCGCTTTGAGTAAGATTACACGATGGTGTTGTTAGCCATATAATTAGAGCCGTTATAGGCACAGGAAACTGTTACCGGATCTTGTCTGGAAAAGCAAGCCTTGTCTTTGTTTGTCCTCTAGCTTTGTCTTGTTTTTGTAATTTAGCAGCATTTTATTGGAATAAGTGAATACGCATAGTTTTGCAGATACTGAGGAGGATTTCCATCTCGATTTGTTTGTTTTGCAAACAAGACAGTGCTGCGTATCCATGGTAATGCTGGCCTATTTAACTTTGCTCTCACTGTACACGCTTGTGGGCACAATGATATTTCGGGTTGACAGAATTAGCCGTAGCATTAGCTTGATTTGCTTGCATTCCATTAAGCCAAGTTCACTGATAAATAACAGCCCCAGTGCCTAAACAAGGCTTAATCCACTTTCATGGGCTCTATCTGCAGGTCTGCGACTCTGTCGAAAGTCCATAGTTTGTGGCTAATAATCTGATCATTAGCAAAGCCAACACAGCTCATTTTCTTCAAGTTAATCTCCGCTACAAGATAATCGGGGGCTTATTTCTATCGTTCACTGCCTTGACCGTCCCTCACCCCAAGAGGAGTTATCAATAATCATTCTCGTGCATTAAGCCTGCTCATTTCCACTCTATAGTGCCAAATAAAGCTGTTGGTAATCACAACAGTTAATTGTAGTAATTACAAGAGTGGATGAGCACTGTACAAGCTTTAATATCGCATGCGCTCAGGATCCATACATCCGCTCAGCTCTGCTCCACATGTCCTGTCAATCTCGTCAGCAAACGACCTTAAACTTTAAACACCAGCTGTAATTAGAACGCTGTTGCCTGACTCGCTAGCAGAGACTGAAGATAGAACAACTGACATTTTGTCAATACTTTATATCCTGAATCGCAGTTCAGCTGCACATCATCTTGGTAACCAGGTAGAAGTATATGCGCCAGATCAACTCAACACAAATAGGAATGGGAGCAGAGTGTGCTGCCAAAGTTGAAGGGAGGTCTATGGTGACAGACGTTAACAAAATCAAAGAAAAATCTGCAATAAATTTTGTGGCTCAAGAGACTTTGAAGAATGAGTCAGACTGTTGAAAATACGAAGTGTTGGATGGATGCACTGGAGATGCGTGACTTAGGAGCTCTGAAGGTAATTTTCTTTTGAGGACTCGCCCAAGGCTTTTTGAACTGGTGTTATTGAACTGCTAATGTAAAACCCAGAAACAGCAGTGCTGTATCTATCAATAAGTGGTAGATGGTATTTTCATAGTGTGAAAAAACATTTTTATATTTTGAAATAGAGTAAAATAGTGCTATTTAAGGGTATATAACTTACTTAGTAGCTGATTATATGGCCATCTGTTGAAACTTCCTGAACATTCAAACATCAGACGAATTAATTACAGCATCTGATCCCTATTACACAAAAACAGAGTAATTTTTTGTATTGATATTACTGTGAAGTAACCCACTATTCTCCACAACATGGGTGTTTTCGGTGATTCATACTTAAACAATGTTGTTCAATACATTCACTTTGATTTACATTTGATCAGCTAATAGAAGCGGGGTGTGTTGGTATTCCTATATACCTATACCTATACAGGCGTAGGCCTATACGTGATATGTTATAATATGATAGAAAAAAAGGGAGTTTATTGTCATTACTGTATTATTGCTTTAAAAGTGCAGTATGTAAGTTTGACATCCAGTGGTTGAACTAGGTATTGCATTCCTGGATCAAAACAATACGCAAGCACAGGTTGCCAGATTGAAGACCAACAAGGCTGATTTAAATCGTGTTCTAAATAAAAGCAACAGAGTGATAGAAGGACGATTTTCCATATTAAAAGGAGTTTATGTTCTAACCAACACCTCGAATTGATATATTAGAAACGGCTTCTATTTCTTGCAGCTGAACAACAGAAAACTGACAATGATCACCTCAGGTACACCTCATGTGCTTGTTTCAGTGTTTAATACTAACAATGTGAGATTAAATGCCATTTTACATGACATTTATTACCATACTACTGAAAGCAGCAGCAGATAGTTTACCTCAGATCTTGAAAATAAAATAAACCGTTTAAAAAATTAAACTTTTGAACTGTGACTCAAAACCAACATATAGTGATTCAGCATGTACATTTAATAATGTTAAAGAGGTTTAATATGTATTAATAAGATTATAAACCTTACCAATTCGTAAGTGCATATTCTGTGCTTCTAAATGGCTGTATTTAAATTTCTGTCGTGTTTAATCTGGTGCAAGCAGCCAACTTTCTTATCACTGCAAATCTCGTCACGTAACGTGTTGTTAGGACACAGAGTTACAATGTAACCTGCTCACCTAATGCTTACATTCGTATTATTTACATTATTTGCTAATAACCTCATGTGGATCTCTGAATCTGCGTCTCATTTCAGAGTCTGCTACTGTCCATGCATTTCGGTCACGGCACATGCTTTGAGAGCCTTTTTGAATGAATGAATGAATGAAATATGTGATTTTTCAACAAGGCAACCAGGGGTGCTGAAATAGAATTGGCTAAACTGGTTAAAAGAACCAAAACAAAGACAACGTTCTGGCACAGAAAACACATTTTCAAAGCTGAATAACTGACTTCAGCATTGTTTTTTTATATAAACAAGAATGTTCACATGGCATGTTTCTAAAATATCTGCCAACATATTATGGTATTTTTATGCTTTAGAAAAGTAAAAAAATTACTTACAGCACAGAGTATAAGATATTTTAAAACATCTTTTATTTAAAGATATTTTATAATAAGCAAAAGTTGTTCTGTAGCCTTCTAAATAAAAACCATGATTCACACAAACCTTTTGTACTGAACTGCATGCTAAAGTTACAACAACAAAAAAGTCTGAGTAACTGAAACTACATGTTTGCAAGTAATCACATTCTCTGAGTGGCCTTAAATATATTTCATTATACAGTGTAAGAGTAATAAAAGCTCCATGGTAGCTTGAGCTGTGAAATTTCTCAGAACATTGCGATAAATGCATATACAGTATACAACTAATGAGAGGGTATGTACTCTGGGTCTTTATAAAAGGTGTTTATTGTGTTAGAAAATAGCACACTTGATGTTGCTCAAGGATCTGCTGAGTGCACGAATGTTTGTTGAGGGCGAAAAAATTAAAGGTTTTGCAGAAAACCTTTATATTGAGATGGTTTGGATGTGTTTTTGCAATATGCATGCAGTCATTCATTTACAAAACACCAGATTAGATGGACTAAGACAGTCTGTCCTATTATGTGAATTATACATTTTAACAATAGTAATTTTATACTATAAATGTCATTTAACTAATGAAACATGCATATAAAGGGTTAGTTCACCCAAAAATGAAAAATTATGTTATTAATTACCCTCCCTCGTGTCATTACAAACCTTCATTCATCTTTGGAATACGATTTAAGATCATTTAGATGATATCTGAGAGCTCTCTGATCCTCCATATACAGCAAGATGTCCAGAAAAAGAACCAAAAACATTGTCAGAACATGACATGTGACTTAGGTGCTTCAACTAACATTGGTGAACAAAGTTTTTTGTTTTTTTGCTCCACAAAAATGTTCCTGAAGCTTTGTATGATTACAGATGAAACACTGATGTTTTTGGTTCCTTTTCTAGACTTTGAATGTCTTGAGACCATTGCCGTATTTGGAGGGTAAGAGAGCTCTCAGATTTCATCAATACATCTCAATTTGTGTTCTCGGGGGTTTATAACAACATGTTCAGTAATCAATAACAGAATAAAAATTTTTGGGTAAAGTAACCCTTTACGTATAAACATATGCCTTTGTATTGGAAAGGATATTAATCTACAACTGAAAGTCATACAATAAATCACTTCTTTGTTTTTGAGAAATTGAATGTTTTTGTTTTTTATTGAAGTTCTCTTTTTCACATGACTAAAGTAAGTACTGTCACAACCTGGAAATCCCTCAAAAAACAGAGTATTCTTTCCATCAGAGATGAAGATTTATGTGTTGTTTATTTTCATGCAGAATATGGAAGCCTGGAGCATGAATTTGTATTCCGCAGTGGTCTATCGAAAGAGCCACATTCACCACATGCATGGATCAGCAATGATATGGTAGTGCTAAACAGAGGGCTAAGACACATATGCGTGAAGCATTTTTTTCAAGTGTTTGAGTGTTTGTGTGTGCGTGTGCGTGTGTGTGTATGTGTTTTGGTGAGAGACCTTGCCAGTTTCAAAGCATTGATACATTTATTATTCCATTAAACCTAGCTGAGGTCAGAGCACCTCATTAGACCGGGACTTTGAGCAGAGGCTCGTTGAAGAATTAATCTGCGCAGAAAGTCACGCCAAATTATTCCTTTTTCCATGCTTTGTTTTTCACAAGCCTGCTTCTCTTGCGTTTCAGCCGAAAGACCAATAACACAAGCATCTTGGACTGATCCGATGCACCTTGCCATGTATCCGTCTGTTTTTAATCAATCAGTCAGAGATCCTCGGTGGCGATACCATAACGTGACCTTTCCCCTGTTTAAAATGAATGCCTGAACTGATCTAGAAAGTCTTGGAGGAATTGGGTGAGGGCACGTCTGTAAGAGCACGTCTGAGTCACCGTCGCATCTTTTTCGTTAATGAGCTGCCTCTGTGCCTCTTCAGTCGCTGTTTGTGTGTACCTGCGTGTGCTAGTTAAGCAATACAAGCAAACAGAAACAAACCAGCGCTTCTTCTGAAGAGAGTCTTTTGCAACTCTAGTCTGTGGGCACCAGCTAATGGCTTTTTTGTGTTTGTTTATCCCTGTTTACCAAGAATCTGCGCCAGGGACTTTGGGGAAAAGCCTCACGATGTCAGCAACTTGGCAATCACAGAAAGTCTAGGCGAGAAAGGTTATTAAAACGAAGGAGAGGAAGAGAATTAACCACAGAACAGAGATAAAGAAAGAGAATCGGGGAAGAGAGAGAGCAGAGGAAGAGGTGTTTGTGCAACTCAGAAAGAGGCCTTAGAGGAATATTCAGGGTTCAATACAAGTTAAGCTCAATCGACAGCATTTGTAGCAAAAGGTGAGACACTTACAATGGACGTGAAAAGGAGCTTTTTCTGCAGGATTTAAAAGCAGGAATGTGTAGCTTATCTTATAAAAGGACTCAAAGTACATTAATTCTTCAGTTAAACGAGTGTTATTTGAGCTTTAAAAGCGTTCTGGTGGTCATTTGGGGTTTTAGGTGTTATGTTGTTGTCATGGCAACAAAGTTGTCAAATTGGATATAACTTCACAGAAAAAGATTAGTAAGAGATTTCTTCACACTCAGATTATAGAAACAGTTTTTATGTCATGTGGTTTTACTATTAATAGTCAAAATTGTAACATTTTGCGATTTTTCACTTCTATTGCAATGGGGTATTTGCACAAGGACTTTTAATTTTCAGTATGCCAGCTCATGCGCTTCTGGTGAATTGTCATGCCATTACAAAAATCGGTGCGGATTCTTTAAAAATCAATGATCTTTACTGTCTGGTTAATATAGGATGTAAAGTAGGCATCAGACCAGACAAGAAGCACTGCATTAAATTCTATTGTTCTCCACCATGTCTTTAAAATATGGAAATTTATTTTACCGCAGTATTTTCAATGGAGTTTCTGCGCTCCTCCTGAGGGCGCTTGCGTTTAAACGGTATTGCATCTTGTTTTATGCCTGAACAGCTAAATGAATGCTCTATTTAAGTGATTATACTTTAATTGTGTTACAGCATCAATGCTGTAAAAGGAACCTTATGAAATTAAAAATAGTCGCATTAGCCTTTCACCGGAGGTTTATCGGTGGCTGAAAAACACTAGCTGTGCATATATACCATTGATCAAAAGAGATTTAAAAATCAAGATAACTATAGCAAAAAAATATTGTCTCCTAAAAAATAAAAAAAACAATTATGCCAAAACAAGCCATCAGCACTTTTACTTGCATAACTGATCTACTTGAATCCATAACACATTACATATTGCAGCTTATGGCATTCTTTAGCTGTCCGCAAATCAAATCCACTTTGGAAACATTATCTCAAGAAGAAGCATTTATTGTAGAGATTTGTTTTCTTGACTGTTGTAATTTTTCAAAAACATATATGGTATTTGTCATCTCATTTCTGACACATGTAGAAGACTAGTAGACTAGCAGACCAATCACAACAGGCTATTTGACCAGTCAGAGCAAAGTAGGCTCATTGAAAATAGGGGTTTAGAATTGTTTGAGATTATTTGAGAAATATGAGGTGATTTAAGTGTTTGTTTTGAGAAAATGACCTTGGATATATGCAAGCCTATTATAGCATATCCAAAACAAAAGCTTTAAAATAGCAAAATAGGCCACTTTTAAAAAGCAGAGACATGTTGAAATTCACTTTTGTGGTAATCAGCATTATGCCACAAGTGCTGTCGATTCAGCTTAACTTGCACTGCACATCTGGAAATATAACTTTACCAAAGAAAAGTCAGGATTTAATTGCAGTGAGCTTGCTGGAATTAAAAAAAAAGAGCCTGTAGATGCGATCCTACTTCCTATTAACATTTCTTTTTACCAATTCTGATAAAGCATTTTGATTATATTGTAATAAGCAAAATAGGTGGGAGGCTGACCACATTTCTTACTTGTAATTCAAAAAGGATCTGAGCTTTTTGGGGTTGTACAGGTGGGAAAAAAACTAATCTGAAACAGAAAGAGGGCAACAGGGATTTCCTTTATCTTTACACCTTGTTGTGATCAGATTATCTTCCCCACTTCATGTGGAAATTGGTTACTGCTGGAAGGAGGTCACCTATCTATCACTTGATATTCTGGTGGCACAGAGATTTAATGCTCAAATCACACGCGCAAACATGCCCGCAAAAGCGGGTCACGTATTCTGGCTAATCTTGATTATGTTCCGTACTCATGATATGTATTTGTTTGCTGAGTGCAATCAGATTTGATTTTCACAGACTGCTTCTCATTTTCAGAAGGGCGTCGGTGATTAGGATTCTAGCGCGTACACTTATCAGGTTTATAAGCAAGGCCTGAAACGAGAGACCTGATTGGTAATGCATACTCAATTGGTACGGGGATCACACAAATCTAAACAATGTTGCCCAAGCCTGTAAAACCTACAGATTGCCGATGGTATAGCTCATGCATACTGTATGTGTCACTGTCACTTATCTCTGTCACATGGTAAAGCATAAGGTCAGCGGTAATTTGAAACAATGGTATTAAGGTAAAATAAGGTTTTCTTTTTAAATGCTGTTGTCGATTTTTTTTTTTTTTTAAATGTACTTCAGAAAAATACATAGAAAGTATAGAATCCACCCCTTTTACTGTGAGCACATTTTCAAAAAAATTATTCATATTTTATTCAGACAGAGAATGCTGAAACAAGATAATTGATTCTATTAGTTGAACTTCTGAAGAGTTCTCACTGATTTAATAAAGCCAGCAGATCACTGAAGGGAATATTTTACAGTAAAAAATTTGTTCTGCTGCAACTAAATCATTATAAAATATTATATTGTGAATTACGAATTCATTATTCTTATTTTTGAAAAAGAAAGAAGTTGAAAATATGTTTGAAAAGTATGTTGTGTTATAATTAATCCCATTAGTAATACTTTTTCCTTTACTATACAAAAAAATAAAAGGCAGTATTTCATCAACTGATTTTTAAAATTCCTTATTGTCTGGATATTAATTCGTATTTGCATTGCTATCTCATTGTTTGTGGGGGTACAATGGGATGGGCTGTCATAGCACATAGTCTGGGAAATGCAAGTTGAAACGAGAGAAAGTTACTGAGAGCTACTTCAGAGAAGCTCATTTAAAGTGCACTGACCCGATACATTGTTGAAACTCGATTTGGTTTAATAGAGAAATGGCATGCTTTGAATTAAAAGCATCGGCCATTGGACTTGGGGCTAATTAACATAATGTTTTCACTAGAACTTAAAAGGATGGCTTAATTACGTTTTAATGAAACGTAAAGTTGTATGTCTGTCTGATTGCCAATGGCTAGATGCTCTAATCAGTCTATTTCTTGCCCATCAGTGAATGGACCAAAAAAAATCTTCTTTTGGGGAAGACCTGCTAAGAGGTGCTAAACGCCTCACAGCAGATATTAAACTCTCCGCTTGCAATAAGTCTTTAAATTAAATATGTGTACTTGACGGTAAGCCCTTGTGTGTACGATTAATTCTATTACCTGCGTTCAAGACCTAGACCTAAAATTCCGGAGGACCTCATTAATGAGTTTTTTAATAAGGATTAGGATGTCAGGGTTCCAGTGCCTTTCAGACAATGCTCACCTACCACACAAACAAATCGCATTATTCCTCCGTTTGTTATTTTCTGTGGAGCAATAGCAGTGTGGAGGAGACAAAGTGCTCCCTGTGGAGCTGGAATGAGTTTTCTCTGTGAAGGGGCGTTACCTCTCTGCCACAGCCAGCACTGGAAATGTGGAAGTAATGAACGGTGACAATGACACGCCATGTTGCCCAGCCCACAAACCAGATGCTAACAAGAAAAGTGTCCATAGTCAGAGAATGATAGAATGGTGTGCAACACTTACATTAAGTCAAAACTTTGACATCCTAATGTGTGCATTTCAAATTAAAGGCATAATTTATCCAAAAATATAACTTCTTCAGTAGTACACTGAAATAATTCCAGCTAAACTGTGGTCTTTTGGGATTCATATAATGCAATTCAATGACTACCAGCACTTTGAGTCAAAAACATACTCTTACCATGCAAAACTAAATTAATACTCATGCTTCTCTTATGAAGCAATATGATCCGACTGTGCAGGAAATTGGTGGTGGAAAGAGTACTGAAAAATCATACACAATTAAAAGTATCATTACTTTTAATGATATAATACATATACATAGTTCAAGTGGAATAAAAGTATCTGTTCAAAATACTACTCAAAGTATGAGTAAAACGCAGCCCTTTTAGAAGTAAACAAGTAGTGAGTAGGGTGTACAGTATTACACCGTGTCAGAGCTAGACATGACGCTACCCTGCGATATGAATTTTTTTCCATCTTAGAAGTTTGTCATAATCATCAACAATGACAATAGCGCAACATTTCTATATTAGAAATGGTTTCCCTTTTTGAGACATTGCAGCTGAACAACAGTATGAACTACTATGACAATCATGTTGCATTTATTGCAAATTCTTGGTTGTTGCATGTAACAAATTCACAACAAAGTCGCACAGAACAACCAAATATGTAAATATGTCGTAAACGCTGCTATAGGTGAACAGAGGTGCTGGAGAGCTGATTGCAGAGCCGGCTTAGAATAATGCGCACAACAATTGCATTATCTTTCAGCCCTGGTTTATCGTTTAGCCCTACAACATACATGTCCTCCATCTCTGTAGTAAACAAACAGTAGATATGTCATTATGTGACAGAAAGCTCTTATTCCAGACTGCCATTCACAAATCCTCTTCCATAGCTACATGGGATAGTATATAGTGAATAATTTGCACACTTCAGAAACTCACTGTGAATTCAGCAATACTACTTTTGCAACATACTGGGATTTCCCCCTCTATTTATATACTTTTTTTTGCATACAATTGACACTTTTTTTTTTGACATCTTAAAACAAAATGTTAAAAAATGTTGAAATGAAATTGATGAATTTGTACAGTGTCTGCATGAATGTTAAATAAAGCGATCAGACTTATGGGTGCATTTACATGTCACAAGGTTTCAATCTGATTTAATCTTTTGACATGCAAAATTTTGCAAGCTTTTTAATCCCAGTGTTTGCATGTCCTCTCTTTTGGTTTAGAAATGGTTTACTCCACCCATATCAATTCAATTTGGGTATTTTTATTCCGATTGCGTTTGTTCCGATTTTCATTCCAGTTGTGATCAGAATACAATGAGTAATGTAACAAGTCACCAAACCTATAATTTAAATGATTTATTTTAGATTTACTCATTAAAGCTACTGTATGGCTTCGAAAGGACTGAGCCAAACACAGGAGTATATATACACAGAGACATCATTGAACTAATTGGACACAGGGGTGAGACACAGGTGGAAGCACTGAACATTCACAAACGGCGGGAAAACACAACAAAGGAATCACATGACAACAACAGAAGCACATGGAACACAACAACAGAACCTGACAATATCACACAATTTTGTTTACTGATTTTCATGGTAATTACAAGTCCTGTGGCAAAAATGTGCTTGAAAATTCTTCAGAAATATCATATGTTATATTGTACACACATGAAAGAAAGTCAGGTTTGAAACAACACAAGGTTGATTAAATTATGTTTGAATTTTCATTATTGGGTATCTTTTGAACCACAGTTCCAACATTTCTACTCATTTAACCTATCACTCATTTCTCAAAGAAACAGAAGAAGCATATTTACATAACATGGCATCTGATCTGCTTATTCACAGATGGAATGCTTATTATTAGAGTGAAATTATGAGGTGTAAGCCAGCAATATGAATATAGCCCCGAGCAGAACATATCCCAAAATGTGAAGATAACAATGTGATGAGAAGCTAAATGTAAACACAAATAAACAGCTTTCTGGCAGAGAGACAAAAGACTCCTAGACAATTGTGAGAACACACAGCACATTTACAAATGAAAAATGGGTCACTGAGGCAAATTTATGGATGGAAAGCTCATTAGAGCAAAATTGTGCTTGAAAAACTACCTCCCAAAATGCTCCTTTTGCAACCCTATAGATTAATGCTTGTCCTCGGCTGACAGTGATGCATACGTACCCCACATTCTTGTAAACACACCAATATTTTCTTATTTATTCACCGCTGAGTTCCTACAATAAACATTTATTTGTTCAACTTGCTATTGATTGGATTCTGATTTAATTCTTTTACAAGCGAGCCTAGGCAGAAATGCACATCCCATGGTCCCAATATGCTTTACGTACAAATTAATATGACCTATGACACACCTATTAATTCTAGTATTGTATCACAGGAATTTTAAAGTGAATTATGGCTGACATACAGGTTATGGATTTTAGCCACTCTTGAGCTCCTTAAGCCCACTGTTCCTCTTCCCAAAAGCCTGTCCTTGACACATGGTGTTTGGTAGAGATTGGTGACAAGCCGTTCTCTTTAGTTTCGGCTGTAGCTGCAGCTCAGATAGGTTTAAGATGGCTGCCCTTTACTTTCAGCCTTGAAAGGTGGTGGAGAGCAGGATTTGAAATTTCTTTTTGATAGAGGGCCTTAATCTAACCCCAGCAGATCCAGCTAGCATCTTAAATCTGGTAAATGCCCACTTACATTTTAGCAAGTAAGGTCATGGTAGAACACAAAACTAGCAGCAATAAAACAATATATATATAAGCTTGAAGACTAACTAAGAACTAAGTGTAGACTATGAGACTTATTTACTAAAAGGAAAAAACTACATAATATACAAAAATAAAACATTGTATTGGTTCATTCTCCGTTTACGCGGTGTTTTAGCAAAAGTATTAAACTGTTTTGCTACTCACAATGTTTCTGCTACTGTTGTTAAAATAATCGTGTCATGTTTAGTAGACAAGAGAAGCAACACACATGGACCAGCAAGAGAGGGAATGAGGCACATTTCTAGATGTAAATATTTAAGGATATTGCACTGAAAATTTAAGTAATCTTTATTTCTATAGCGCTTTTACAATATGGATTGTGTCAAAGCAGCTTAACATAGAAGTTGTAGTAAATTGAAACTGTGTCAGTCCAGTTTTTACAGTTCAGTTTAGTTCAGTTCATGGAAGTTTAAATTTCACGGCTGAAAGTCCAAACACTGAAGAGCAAATCCATCGATGCGCAGCTCTACAAGTCCCACCCCAAGCAAGCCAATGGCGACAGTGGCGAGGAACAAACTTCACCAATTGACAAAAGTGAAGGAAAAAAACCTTAAGAGAAACCAGGCTCAGTTGGGCATGACCATTTCTCTGCACACTTCTTGTGTAGAGCTGCAGTCTAGGCGATAAATCATTATCATAAATGAGTGCTTGTGGTGTGTACTGCTGTATTATTATGACATGCTGCACAAATTGTAGAAAAGATAAAATAGTATACGCTGTCAGTATGTCTCACAGTTTCATTGGAAACAAACAGTAATCGGGCCACAGGTCATCAATTAAGGATGCCTGAATTAGATTGATAAACTACTTGATTGTTTATTTTAAATAATGAAGAAAAAACACTTGTCTTGATTATTTGCTTCCTTTTTTTCTCTCATGCACTGGTCTGCTTTGCTGAATCGGAGTAACTCTCTCACTGATTGCCTGACGTCAATGTCCAAATGGCCATAAACCAGCCAACAGGGTCCAGCTTGTGCCAACACTGCACACCTCAAACATTGAGCTGCTGGAAGACAAGTAGTGTCCTGACGTTGGCTTGGTGTCTCATGTTTAAAGTTAACATGCCTAGATTAATTTGTGTGCTTGTGGTACCCGCTAGTGAGATCCTGTCCCTCTGAGCACACTCTCATCTTCAATTATTTTAGCTCAGTCATCCTGACTGCCGCTGACAGGATTAACATTGCTCAAGCAAATGTCAGAACTGGAAATGTCGCTCACAAAGGCAACGTTGTCTTTATTTACGCAAAGCAATTTGAAGACGACAGAGAGCATCTGTTTTTTGGGGGGGAGGGGGGCTGGCAGAGGTCACATGAAAAAATTATGCAGTTGGCCGTTGTATAGAAGCGTAGAAGTGCCAGGCCAGCGATGGAAAATGTGGGGATTGTTTGATCAGGCAAAGATGCGAGAGCTGATGGCTGCCAAAATCCAGCGCCCAAAGCGTTTGTGTTCTGTCACGCAAGAGAAAGCACTGCAGTGCCTGTAAACGCCAGGTTTGTTAGCGGCGCCTGAGAAATGCTTCCTGATTGACAGCCTTGCCTCGCTGCTACTTAAAAATGTGAAGTTTTTATTATCATACGACTTGATGAATTGGCAAATAATCAGCTTATCCTCAATATGTTTGTTTGGTCTTCAGACTTTCATAAAAGCTGCTAATTAATGCGCCAGATGCTTAAAAGTGCTGCTTTGGCCTGTCTAATTGGCTATCAGACTTCCCAGCCAAGCAAAGAGGGAATACCTATAGTATGTTTCCAGAAAAAGACTCAAAACTCAGCTCAGATAGACGGGTTTCCCCTGAGTGATCTTACATCTGCTTGTCTTTCAATGTGCAGGCATTATCAGCCAAGCAGCAGCACATGAAATAATGCCAGTATTTCCATGGCATTAATATTCCTGACCGCATCAAAATGTGTCTTGCCCAGCCTCACGACATGTTCCAGCCTTCTGCATATTCTGCAAGATCCCAAACTGTGTGGTGGGCAGGGGTGTTTAAGTTAAAACCATTCCCCCTGAACCTTTCTGCTTTCTGCTGCTCCAGGTTAGAGCATGTCACTTTGGTTCAGGCGCTAAATCAGTGGTTTGCCTATCTGAACATCACTCATGGGGATGTGAAGTGCCTTGTGAAGAAGGCAGCTGTGGCTAAATGAATTCAAACTTTCTGAGCATACTTCAGGGAGACACAAAGACCTAAAATGGTAAGGTTCTTGTTGACATACAATATGTCACAGTCTTAGTGGCATAGCGTAAACTGCGTATGTCCCCCAGCAAGAGGATCACTACATGATCAAACAGCACTTATGAGGGCCATCTACTATTAAAATGTTTTGTTTTATTACAAATGAGAATACAATGAAATTGTGCATTTTTCAATATTTTAAATAACCATAAAACGCTTTTGAAAGAATCTAATAAACATTTTACATTTAACGATATCCATAACATCCCCTCTCCAAACATGTTTGTGCACAAATAAAATGTCCATCTGATGTGTGTGCTCGCTTTTAGTGCATTTGGAAAGCCTGTCCTGGCTTATTATGATCAAACGACTTGATTAAACAAATCAAAGTAAAAGTGAAACGGCACAATGAATGATTTTACCATTAACAGTGAAGATTTATTATTGTTTATTTTGTAGACACGTTTTTTTCATTTTTTTTTCTGTGTATAAAGTTATCTCTGTGTATGGGATTTAATGGATTATATTATTTTTATTGGTCATTAAATCAAAATGAACAATCTATTTATTGTGTTCATGATCAGTTAATGAGTGTCAGTTCTTGTACTAGAAAATTACTGAAATGAACAAGATTATTAAGATTATTAGGTGTGGGCCCTGCAGCTTTAACAACCTAAATATGATTAAAGATCTTGTGTTGTGTCATCAATGCTAGAAACAACCTGACACAATAAATTAGCAGCCACCTGTGAATTCCTGGCCTTGTTACCACTCTGTGGAGCCTACAAGAGGTTAGCGTATACTTTATAAAACCTGTAATTTAATTGAAAGCTTCCTTAGGGATGCATGGCGTGCCTGAAGATATTGTTTCATCCTTGTGAAATGAGAGAAAAACAATATTGACTTAGGACAAAATGTAATTCTGCAATTCTAGTTTCAAGTAAAACTCCAAGAGACGTCCATCACACAGATAAGGTGGCTGCTGATAAAGCATTTGTGTTTGTCTTGAAGAAAAAGATAAGAAGTGCATTTAATTAGGACCTCAATATGGTCAATACAGCCTCCGGCACAGTTTTTTCTTTTTCTATGAAATCTTGATTAGCATTTTCCGATAACAGCCTTCACTTTAATAACAAGATTGAATTAATAGAAAAATCGCTCTGTTCCCATGAAAAAAAAAAAAAAAGTTTATACAAAAGCAAGCTAAGCTGTAATGAGTTGTCAATCAAATGGATTGATTTTTTTGAGAGATGCACCAACAATCTTTGATTTTGTGCAACGATTTTCCCAGTGCAGGGCATTAATGGACTCAGAGATTCTTAGCAACATTCACCATCTCGTTGGCAACAATGCCCATCTCTCTTATTTTCACATGCGTTTCCGTGGCTGCACTGAGTCCAGTGGGCGCTAAGCCCACAAATACGCAAAGTTACCATGGTGAATGTTACCACAGAGATGCACGTCTCATTGGCACGTTGATTCCATCAGTGTCCACCTCTATCCTCCCCTGCAGGGAAATAGCAAATTAAATAAAATGGCATGATGAATACATCAAAGCGGCTTGATTAAAAAGGATAGGATTAACCAGTGTCTATATATAAAGACTGAGAGACTGAGGAATGATGGTAAAGACAATATCGCAATTTAACGGAATTACACTTATTGCCCTGACTGCAGAAGGGCCATGTAAATGATATTAAGGAGGATAAGCTTTTAAACACCTCTGAGACAGACTGCCGCTCTCACCGCTTCATTGGATTATCTCACCATATCTGATGAAAAATTAGATATTCATGCTTTCATTGTGAAGAGACATGCACCGTTGTTTGTCTGTGCATGTGTGTCATGATTTGGCGTGTGAGTAAGATGCATTTTCACACCAGCACCTAGCTAAACCATCCATCATCATTGACCTGAAAGCAATCTCAGAATGTGAAAAAAAAGGCATTTATTTCCCATTGACAGCAGTGTGATCTCAGGTCTGACAGGAACAGTTCAGTGTTGTGTGAGTCCGACTTTATTTACCCAACTGTGATCGGCCTTTTATCAGAGCCCTGTGGAATAACACCTGTGTCCATGTCGGAGCTGTGAAACATGTCACATGTGAAGATGGCCATCGGTGTGTCCAACACTCCGTGTGCCCTTGAAATGGTTGCTGATCCTCACGCTAGTGCACAGACTCCACACAAACTGTTTTATTCTGATGCTGTGCTTCCTCTTATCTCGAACCAGTGCTCTACAATGACAATGTCGTCGTCAGAAGAACTCCCGGTTGAGTATTTGTGCTTCCGCAAGTAAAAGCTTAGGGGGACTTATCTACTCATGCGTGATTACCATTTTAATAGCTTTATTTTCAAGTCAGGCTTTTGTGGTTTTAGCATGTGAAAGGTAGCGAACTCTTCGTTCAACAAAGCTCAGAGTTAATGTATGGCTCCTGAAAGAAAATATGTTTATTCTTTGCTGTCTTGCTTGATTTTATAGCAAAGCATCTCAAATTTGGGAATTAATTACATTCAAGGCACTTACAGCCCTGAATGTAATGCTCTGAAAATAAAAATGTTTTACACACTCACTAGTCCTTTTTCGTTCTTTTTTTATTTTGTGGATGTGTTGCATGCAATAAAATGTTAGGAAAATGTATTTTTGTAATAGTTATTTTAGAGGAAAGCTTCTTACTCTTCTAAGTTAATTATATATAGTACGGTTGTGACTGGGACAGAGGTTTAACAATAACATCTGTACATAAATGGCTTCTGAAAAGTAGCTAAATTATGTCAACAATGCATGTTTAAAACAGCCGAAGGAACACCGAATGAAGTTGTTGGGAAGCCAGTTCTTGCTTCTGTGCTGAATTTGATCAGCGAGATCTTGCAAACAAACATCCTGAATAGTGATGTGGGCATCAGTCAATGTCATTCAACAAATAAAATCATTCTGTTGCAATGCTTACTCTCTCCCTCCCTGTCCACAAACCCAGACAGACAAGTATGAATATGTATTAGCCGTGCAATAATAGAGAAGCCAGGATTTTCTTAAACAGCACTTTTTTTTGACAAGGATGCAAAGATTGTGTCTTTTCTCAGCCTTAATATCCATCAATAACAGTAAAGGATGTCTCTGGATCAGATTGGGCCTTATTTGTGGAGGGAAAGTTGTCACAGGATCTTGAGGAGGGGTGACAGTGTCTTTGTGTAAATGTGCGTACAGTATGTGGGTGTGTGAATGTTGGTAGCACCCACATCCAAGGCACGAGCTCAGTCTGTTATGTGTGAGCAGTTTGACAGGGAGAAAAAGAATACCACCACGCACATCCCACTCACAGACACGCTTTCCTGCACAAACAAGCTCACCTGCTTATTCCAACTTACATCCACATACCTTGAAAGCTGAAGTGTGGTGCCGGAAGAAACACCCAGTACAAAAATAAAACCGATTGTTTTCAAACAGGTTTCCCTTTTAGCCCATTGGTCGAACGAGCAGAGTGCCCCGCCCCTAAATTCATGCTATTGGCTAAGCCACTGTTGCCGTGCGAGGAAGGTTGGAATTCTCAAACAAACAGACCAATGTTTTGATGGGGCCACAGAGATGCAGTGTTTACGCTTTTTTTCAGGGAAGTTGTCCCGCTAATGGCCTTCTTTTAGTTATCTCTGCATATTAAGCTAGAAGGACCCATTCTAACATCGGAAAAAATTACAGACTCTAGCTTTAATTAACAAGCTGGGCGGTAGTCAAACGCGAGTCCTGCTCATTGCCTTGGCCTCCTTTGGGGGAAATATATCCTTTCTCTTTTTCCTCTCTAGCTGTAATTTAACCAACGGGAGCACGATCACTGATGCCAAACAACGTGTCCTTGAATGATAATGAAAAGCCATGAAGCAGATGCAGAAATGGTAGTTTACAATGTTGTTTACTCTGTAGGCACCTTGAATGTCATAACACATGCACACATATTGAATTTCCTCTCCTCCGATACCAAGTAAACAATAATGCATGAATTCATTTGTTGGTTTGTTTTCATAGCGTGCTTCTAAAAGCTCTACTGTATCGTCTCCCGGAAAGGGCTGCAAACAAACAAATAGGCTGCTGACAGTCACGCCCGTCATTCTGCCGTCAGTGCGTGAGTCAATGTTAACCAGGCGGTACGTTAAAACAAGGCCGCACGACGTTCTCCTCACCTGTTTCCATGACTGTAATTACAGTCTAACCATGTTTTTCTCTCTTTGCTGTCAGTTTTCAGTCTCTTCCCGGTGTATTTCAGCAAAACTCAGTCACGCTTCCCCAAGCCAGACAGACAGACATAGAGGATTGAATCTAGGCAGCTGTCACACCGGAGCTGGCATACACTCCAGATGAAACAACATCAAGATCATTCTGCAAAGGGCTTATTTGATGCTTCTCAGCCTGTGCACTTGTTGTTTCCTTTTGTGAAGCGTCATTATCATGGTATGCCTCGTCAAAATTACGTTAGCGTAGCGCAGGAGAGAGAAGTGATCACAGAAGCAGATATCAGAATTGGGCAATTTTCTGCCGAACATACCCAATAAATGGCGTGATGCTGCTGGTAAATGGAGATGAGCCTGTTTGCAGCTTCAGAGGTGTGCTGTTTTTGTATTCGCACATGGGAAGACAACAGTTGTTGGCTTGAAACAGGGAAAAAAGAAAGGACAAGAGAGATGCTAAGAGATTAGTATATGTCAGAAATGCTTTTGCTGGAGGGCAGCTGGAGTTCTCTGAGGTTCTTCTACACACAGATTCAGAGCACATTGCTACTTTGGAAAGAAGTCCCCTGTTTCACATAGATCTCACAGTAAGAGTCTAGTGAAATGCCGCCTTCTTTTCCATACAGTCCCATAGCTCAGCGGGGATGTGACATAAATGTCAAGACTGTGTTATCTGTGCGAGTGCAGGCACCACTGAGCTCTGGACAGACCCGCCCTGTTATCCCTATTTTCCTTCTTCTCCTTCTTCTTTCTTGTCCTATCACCCCTCCCTTCTTTACTTCCTCATCTTTTTCCTGCATGGGGCTAATTTATAACATTTCTGGCTATTCTCATTTCAAATGCTGAGTCAATCTCCCTGTGAAAATGACAATGATGGATGGACACATGGATGCAGTATTATAAATGGGTTGGCATGACATATCAAGCTGTGACAACAGTGCCCTGCAGTATGACTGCTTTAATTATTTTTCTGCATCTTGTATAATTAGATATATGCACTTTTTATGACTACATATTAGTTGAAGGATTTGTACTGATAAAAATGAATTTGTCACACCACAGGACTAGTCAAATGTCCATTCTCTTTTACTGATCAGACCTAAATGTTATTTTATGTGGCATAGAGGAACAAAAGCAATGCCAGTATGAAATTAAAAGGTGATTAAATTACTCAGAAGTCTTAGTTTTTTTTTTTTGTCATTTGTGAGCTTCAAATACATCTAAAACATTTTACATATAAAGGGTGCCAAATATAAAAATCTAAATTTCCCCTTAGCATTTATTAATAAATATACACATATAAATATAGTTATTTTTTTATATTTTAATATATCTGAATTTTCAGCAGTCATTACTCCAGTCTCCGTTGTCACATTTTCAGAAATGAGTCTAATATAATGATATATTGCAACGGAAAAACAGAAATCAAATTTTCAAAATACGAGAGGAAACCATGATTCCTTTTTTTCAGGATTTCTCTGATTCATTTAAAGTTGAAAAGAACAGTGTTTGAATATTAGAAATATAATGTTTAAAAGAAAATGGAAAAGAAAAAATATAATAATTGAAACCTAATTAATGATAAGGTTTGTTTTTTAGGATTTTTACCACTTATAGGTCAGGTCATTTCTATTCCAGTACTGAAATGCTGAACATTCTTCTTCTTTTTTGCAGGTGTAAAGAAGGTTACCGTGGACTTCGTTGTGATCAGTTTGTCCCGAAGACTGACTCCATCCTATCTGACCCAAGTATGTACCATTGCCACTCTCTGTTTACTTTGAGGGAAAATATGAGAGAATACTTTTTATTTTGTGTGCTTAATGCAGGGGAAAAATGAATGTGATTCAGATAAACACAAAGTTATTGAGTAATTTCCATCCCTACTAGCATGAACAACACAAAGCCCTTCGGCAACAAAATGCTTCATGATACAGAAAGCCAAAGATGAGAGAACATAATTTACTTGTTGTTTACTGGTCTTAGTTTTAAAGCCTCTCTAGCAGCAGGTGAGTCTCTTAGCCTCCAGGGCTGAGAGTTCTCCAGCGATTTCTCAGAACCGTGTATTGCTTAAGTAGTTAATTATACCTCTCGCTCTAAGCATTGAAATTGCCATCACCCTACAATGCCACACTCTCATGAAAATCAGTAATCATTTGCATATACTCTTTTCTCTATGGAAAAGCTGATCTCTAACTTTAGCATATTGTTTAGCATGACAAATATGGTGTGCAACATGTCCACATCATCTCCAACACGATTCGACTGCTGATTCTAACAAGGCTATAAAATGTTATCAAGTGTCCATTTTTCATGAAGAGTACATTTCCCCTGTCATTAGGAAAGTCCTGAATGAAAGTAATTGCTTTGCTAATTTTAGGTCGATGCTAAAGTCATTAGCCATTTGTGTTCTAGATGAGCTACTGTAGGAGAGCATCTCGCAGCTTGAAAATAGGACAGTTGAATGCAAGTAGCCGACGGGAAGTTCACAGAGAAAGCTGTCAAAAAGACATGTTTGCTTTCTCATAGGTTGGTATCGGAGAGATTTGTGAAACCTCACAAAAGCCTTGGCTCATAAACCCTTCTTCCTGTGACTCAACTTTCCGAGAGCTATTATACTGACGTGAAAAGAAGTAGAAGCCTTGGAAAGGAGAAAGCAGAGAAAAGAGTTGTCCGGCACACCGATGAATCTGCAACGAGCCCGTTTCTCAGAATGGCTTGCGTTCTATGAATTGTCTGGCTTTTGGGGAGTGATCTTTTTCAGCGAGTGAGACGGCAAGCTAAACTCCCATTTAGTGCACTTTGAGTTGCTGACCCTACTGAGTGGCTGGTAATGGGATCTTTCTGTAGCCTTTCTGCCGGAGCCCACTTTGTGTCTCTGATACTTCTCTTTCATATCTGATTTTCTCAATGAGAGCATTCATATCCCCGCCATCCATCATGCCCTGAGATGGAGCCCTCATCTCTCGCAGTGCCATCATCTTCTTCACGGATACACCTACACAGTCCTGCTGGTATTGCCTCCACCACCCTCCTGTTGACACTGCTTAGCATTAAAGCAGTTTCAGGCCAATACTGGTGCAAATCGGCAAAATGTGGGTGAAGCTTTCAGGATCTGTGGTTCTTGCTTTTTGGTGGGTTTTAATCCATTGATGAGAGATGAAGCAGTTTATCCAGATTATGTGCCTGAATTACGATCCATTTCTGCCACAAAACAAACACAACAGGCTTTAAAGCGTCTTAGTGCTCAATATCTTACGTCAAATTACTATTTTTTCATAGCCCATTATGCTTTGGGTGTATCTTTATGCCACCCTGTAGAGGCTAATGTTTGTTTTTCAGCGTTGCTGGTTTGAGCCTGATGTGTGTGGCCCAGTGCATCTTTATTCACTTAACCCACCAAATGAGCCACAGATCACCCCCCCCGGGGGCGGCTTGGCTTTATCTGCCACCTAGTCTTTTGTCCCCTGAGCTTTTTCACGATCTATCTCTGCTCAACACACTAGCACAAATCATCCGTTGCCCGTCGTTTTTGTCTCTATATCGACTGCTACACAAGAGATGCTCCAAAGAGCCTCACTTCTGCTTGGCCTCCACCTCCCTCCAGCTTCTGGCAGAGGAAAACACTGCAGGTCAGAGTCTGCAGAAACCCCGCTGCTCAATATTAGGAATGCTGTTGACTTTCTCCAAATTATTATGCCTGCACTGTGTGAGAGGGGTATTAGTGGAGAACTACAACCAAAATTGAAACTGTTTTCTAATCATCAAGTCGTTCTAACACTGAATGACTTTTGTTCATCCACAAAACACAGCAGGAGTCTATTTGTTTCTGCTCTTTTGGTGACTGGTGTTTTTAGGTTTAAAAAATTATGCATTAATATGTCCATAGACTTTTAAAAAGACAATTGATTTTGGAAAAAACAGGGCTAAATGAATGTTCATGAAGGAAGTAGCGTTGTCTAGCTTAAATCAATTGGATCTTATGAATTGAATCTTGATCAATATGTTTGTTTAGTTTTACAAAATGTAACTAATTGATTTGTTTATCAATTTTACTGATTCGGTTCTCAAGTAGTGAATCATTTTGCAGCAGTTTAAAGCTTACTGGGTGGGAACATTTTAAAAAGCTGCAAATAGCTTGAAGTATTGTGCATTATTTTTGTGAACCAGTTTTTTTTTGTGGGGCCTTTTGATTTCCATTATGTGAGCAAAAAAGTGAATATGTCATGGAAATTGGCAAACTTTGGATGAACAGATCAAAAGTCTTAATTACAATATGGATTAGTGTTGGTGAATATTATACTGCAAAAAGACTATTTAAACATGAAGTCTGCAAATTTTGTCTGAAATAATTGTGCAGTTTTGTTTGCTACACAAATACAATGTCTGCCTTTTCACTATATGAAGTGGACATAAACACATAACTTTAATTTCCAGAGTTGGCCTGATAGTAACTTAATGTGAAGTTGGCCAGTTAATTGCCAAAAAATATGGTCATATATATACACTGAAAATCAACTCATCAAATATAAAAGTTTTGTTAAACTTGAAATCATAACAGAACTGTTACTAATGGAAAAACTAATGAAGTCAGTGGGAAATAATGTAAGAATTAATGAAGTTTTTTGAAGCTTCAGCTCCTTTCCTTACAGTTGTAGCGATTGATGAGCATAGTCTTCTGAAGCTCTTTTTGGTGAGTAAATGATGACAGAATATCAGTTTTTCACTGAACTACGTGTGTAAAAACAAGGAGTTTGGTTAGTGGAGCTGTTTTCAGCGCTGTGGATAAACCGGGGGTTCAGCCGGTGACTCAAGGGAGACGGATTTCACGACTGGCTTGCTCAGGGGACAGCGGCCTCTCATTTAGGTATTTATCTCTCGAGCATTAGACTATGTAAGTAAGCCGCACAAAGGAGCTTTTGCCTATTGCTCCAACTAACTGAAGGATTAGGATTTGATTCATTTTTGTAGTTCTTCCCCTCAGTCTCTGAGCGACTGACGTTGATTCAGTGTGCTGGGTACCATTCCTCTTCGACAGGCGTAAATGTCTCCCAAGGGTGACGGGACAGCAAATGGGAGCCTGTGGTTTATGAGAGCCGTACATCAGGACCTTGCTGCCAGGATTCGAGGAATGCATGCATATCCGTGCTTAATGACTTTGTGTGTGTGGCTCATGACAGCACAGCGATTATGACTGGATGAATGTGGCTGTTATTGTGGGCAATCAGAAGCAGCCACAGCGTGAATGGGCCAAGCGGTGCTGGCAGTAGGGGAACGACAGAACCGCTGGATCATCGCCTGGGCCTTTTGTTTCAGAGAGCTGTGTTGTGTTTTAAAAATCTCACCCAATCCCACAACACACTGCGAATTCAATAGGCCCAGAGGAGAGATGCTGTGCAACAAAATCTTAGGTAGGAGTATTACCAACAATTCTGCTTACATTAGCATTTAAAACAACCTTTAAGCGATTCCACATCCTTTATTGTGCCCGCGCTATGGTGCCATTGCCAGTAAACAAGGGCATCTGTCCTTATTCACCATGAATATAAAGGTAGCTTGAAGGGGTGTTCATAAGATTGTCATTACACCTTTATGATCATTTATGAACATTTGATGCATGCTTATAACAACTGTCATCAAGTGTCATTGGCTGAGTTATGTCATTTTAAATGCCAAATTACATTGTTTGGGATGTCTTTATGACAACTTCAAAAGCAAATACATAACAACCTGTCTTTGTCTTTGCCAACTTGACAACTTGACATTACCAAGACTACAAAATTTGTCATAAACATGATTGTCATGAGGAATTGTCAAGTAATTGTTATTATAATTGTCAAGAATTATTTTCTGAACACTTTTTTCAGTGGAAAAAAACTGAATTTGTCAGTAAAATTTCATTAAAAGTGTCAATAGTACAAACTAATTGTATAGATTGATAAATGTCACTAATGTCATTATAATTGATAAATGACATTTTAATGACAATTTTAATTTGTGCCAGATAGTTGACATCAAGAAAAATATTAATGATACTGTTATCAAATTTATGACAATTATAATGACCTCATGAAAATCATGTTTATAACAGATTTATGACAAGTGATGTTGTTTTGCTAATGTCAAGTTGTCATAACAAAAACAACTAAAACTGTCACCTTTGCATTTAAAATTACAACTGAGCAAATGAAACCTACTGGAAGCATGCATAAAATCTCATGTCATGCCATGATTATGAAGGTTTCATGACATTCTTATGAACACCCCCTTCAAGTAAAGTGTTACCAGTTTAAAATCATAAGCAGAAATTGTTTAGGCAAAGACCACCATTCTTTGCATTCTCATTAAGATCTGCGGCACGACCTCTTGGGGAGGAGAAAAAGACATTCTGGCTCATTATTTTCCCACAGATCATGCTTAAATTGCCGCATGAATATATGCAAAAACATGTGGCGTTGAGACATTGCGGCTGCTACGTGGCGATTCATCATATGACAGAGGGTTTTCTGTCACAGTGCTTGATTTCTGTTTTTTCCCCCTCTAAGTATGTCCACTAAAATAATCTTTTTCGGGCAAGCAGCAGTCTATTTAAAAAACCTTAGACCACCTCTGTCAGAAAAGCAATTAAGTGTGAGAGTTTCATTTTAATTTAAATGAGATTATATTACAGTGGCGTGAAAAGGGGGACTATTCAAATGAAAGAGCATGAGTGTTCCTCTCTTTATCAGGACCAGAAGTTCTGAGGCTTCAGCGGGATAGAGGAGAGAGAGAGAGAGAGAGAGAGAGAGAGAGAGAGAGAGAGAGAGAGAGAGAGAGAGAGAGAGAG
>CAIGQW010052810.1:4186597-4202545 GCA_903798125.1 Danio choprae
GAGAGAGAGAGAGAGAGAGAGAGAGAGAGAGAGAGAGAGAGAGAGAGTGGCTGCATTTAGAAAGGCGATTTGCTTGTGCTGGAGAAAGCTATTTTAAAGAGAAAGCCATATTAGTTTGATGCCTTTGGATGAATTAATAAAATTTTGGAACTAGAAAAGACAATTATGAGCATCTCCTGGGCATTGCAGCTGACATAGAGGCATTTCTAAAACCCATTCCTGACAAAAAACAGCTTATATCTTTTCTACAGGCAACTAACAGGCCGTTATGTGTTTTATATTATAAACTGCTTCACCCTCTTCAATATTGTGGCTGCTCGTATCTTGGGTAATCAAGAGGAAGCTATTTTTGTTGGTGGAATGATGCTGCTCCAGAGCCTTTTCTCTTTCTGAACAATGAGCAGTTTTAGTTGACACTAAACTCGCTTGCTTTTTATTCACGGTTATTATCTGGGTGATTTAATATGACTTTGTTTGTGGAAATCTCTATGATAACATCTATCTCCCCGTTTCTGCTTTTCTCTCCATCTGTTTAACCACTTTTCTCTTTTTTATCTCTCCCTGAAGCTGCAGATGAGCTGGGCATTGAGTTTATGGGTAAGAAAACCTTTTATATGTCTTCATAATGCATTTTCCTCCCTCATTTACATGTGCAAAAAAGTACTTGCTAAAAAAATACTTATATATATTAAATATATTATATTTATAAAGGACATTTTTATTCAATTATATTTCTTACTTTTTTATTATTATTATTATTATTATTATTATTATTATTATTATTATTATTATTATTATTATTATTATTATTATTATTATTATTATTTGAATGAATAATAATTAGAAAGAAATACATTTTTGTGTATTTTATGTTGTCAAACAAAAGTATTAATATTTGAAGATTCAAATCTAATATTGGCTCCTTACATCCATATAAATTTATAGACAAAACATATGCATTGCGCCCCATCTTGACGATATTAGGAAAGAAAAGAATTACTGAATTAAGAAAGCAAAAGAAAATTCGCTTCTCGTCCTTGACCATCATTAATGTATACAAACACGCATGATGCTCATGTTCCTCCGAGACGCCCAATGTTCTTGAGTTTCCATGGAAACAGAGCCAAAGAAATGTATTGTAGAGGCGCAGGGCAGCATCTGTATGGGCGATGGCGTCTGCATGCGTGTGTTTGCTCGTGTTCACTTGTATGTTGCTGTTAATTACTGCAAAGCCCCGAGCTCTGCACCTTGCTGAGATAGCATGTTGCAAAGCAAGTCTCTGGGGATGAGAAATATCACACAGCCAAGGGCTAAATAGATGCCATTACCCCAACAAACCACAGGACACACAGACTTAAAGCAGTGTCAACAAACAGAAGCCCACAAAACTGCTGGGAAAATGGATTTTCTGCAGGTTTTTTCTCCTACACTTGCGTGTGTCTCATGTGCATGACAACTGGAAACATTACTTTAAATCGATAGTTCACCCAAAAATGAAAATTTATTCACCATTTACTCACCCTCAAGTGGTTTCAAGCCTTCATGGGTTTCCTATTTCTGTTGAACACAAGATGTTTTACCGTCTCAATGACAGGCAAATATATTTTAGTTCAGTAGAAAGCTTGGCCCTCTTCATGATATTAGGATCATGGCCAACATATGTGGTTATTTTTTATTTATTTCTCCTTTAAAATATGGCATAAATTTCAAAATTCCAGACTTTCCTCTTTGTCTCCCATTCAGTTTTTTACTTCCTGCCCTCCATCTGAATTTTACGCGTCACCAGAACCAAGTGATTGCAAACAACCTATTGGCTGTTTTTTAAAAAGGGGAATGAGCTACTCTATATCTCTATATGTTTAGGTTCAAATTATGTCACACATAGAACAAAAATGGCCATTTCAAAATACTTCACTGGACTTCACTTCACTTCACTTAAAATGTTATTTTGTCAATATTTCGATTTTTTTGCAACCTCCGAGTCTATATTTACAAATAATTTTATTTCGGCCAAATATTATCCTATCCCAACAAACCATACATCAATGAATATATTTCCATATATGGAATACATTTATATATTTTTTTTTAAAATCAACAGTTCTGACAGGTTTTGTGGCTCAGGATCATGCATTACAAAGGTTGTTTTTTTTTAATAGATGGGGTTTTATGTCTCTCTTTCTATCACTCCATAATTCAGAAAACACTGCTAACAGCTAGAAAAAAACTAATAAACATTTTACCATACGACCTCCAGAATATAGCTACAAATAAAACTGTGAACTTTATGCTGAAGTAAATATTTATGGCTCATCTTGAGAAAATGACCCTTAAAATTATGCACCGTAATTGAAATCTACAGACAAATTGACAGTGTGACAAAAGAAACACCGAAATGTGTATCTTAAATGATTTCTTTACGGTGAACTGAAAAAGCACTGTATGAAAATCCAAAAATCCAAAACTTGAGTTGCATGAAAAAAACAGTTTTTTTTGCCTGCAGTGTTTCGCCTTAAGTGAACGAGTGAATCCTGTGAAGTTTTCCATTAGTCGTGCTTCACACGCTTGCCTCGAGATTTCCTCAAAACTGTCAGAGACGGAGAGCGAGTTTAAATGGAACTGATATGCATTTCTGCTTCTGGGAAATGACTGCCTGGGTGATTTTAATCTGGATGGAGAACGGGTCCTGTTGTGGCCATTACGGAGCGAGTTTTCCATGAAAGAGAGAGCGAGACGGGAGGGAGGGGGTGATGAGCACACGTGTGCATGAATGGTCAGCTCTGTGCATGAGAGAGCATTTCAGTCACGGCTGCGGGTCTGTGAGGGAATCCAGCCATCTGCTCACAGAGACTCGCCACCAAACCAGGGCTCAATGTCCTGCGAGGACCAGTCGTTTAGTCCCTGATAGCCCAAGCTGTTCTTGGAATCCTACACAGTTTCTGCTCCTGTGCACAAAGATAGATCCATAGAGATTATTTACTGAGACTGGTGTAGTAGAGGTGGCTTTGAAGAACAAAGCTCACACCTTAACCTCTCTCAACACGTTTTTTTTTTTTTAACGATGAACGAGATCACAGAATGTGAGTCTCACCGGACATAAATCTCAGCATCCATGTACTGATGTCAAGCGGAACTACTTCTAGAAGAGCTGAGGATCAACTCCCTGTCAATCAAAGATAATAAACATGACTCTACAACCTAAAATGAACACTCTGCAAAAAGCCAAATGCAAGTTTGGGAGTAAAGGTCTAACAACTAACTATTATAAAGTAAAAAAAAAAATTAGTAGTGGAAAGTTGCGATTGTTCTCAACAAACATCCTCTAAGTTTCAAAAAAAAAAGGCTGAGGACTTCGAGGTTCTCAAGTTGAAGCAGTTTATTGTTACAGCAGAGATGGTCGATCAAGCTCTCTCCCATCCAGTTCAAAAACCCACAGTTTACATACAGTTTCATATCCACAGTTATCATGAGATATTATGTAACATCATGCTGTTTCTCGACTCCAATAGAATTCTAGCTTTTTAATTGATGACTGTATGTTTTTCTGTTCTGCATGTGCTTACTATCATGTATTTGAATATGATCTTGTTGTTTCCATACTTTCTAAATTATTATCTTTATGTATGCTATTTTAGTGAGAGTTGTTTTTGTCTTGGTCAATACATACATTTGTCTAAATGTATTGCATACACTGTCTGCATGTACTCACTTAGGTTCATGACCTGCTGTGCTTTAACTAAAAGAAGCCCCTCTATGTCTGTGTGTCACTTCTGCATCATTTTAGTAGTCTATGTATTTCTACAAGTTTTCAACAATATATTTTAATCTATATTTAATTAGTGATTACAATTTTATTATTGTATAGTGATTACATAATAAAAGTTCCTCTATATGTATTAGAAAATTCTCCTAAGTAGGCGATATGGTTTAACATGATAGGCAGATTTGTGATCTTTTTCACTTAGAATGTGCAACCGATGCTAAATTTCCAAAACTACATACCATTTTTTAATAAAACACTTTTTATTTTAAATACTTTAGTTCATTAGTATTATATTGATATTCATTGATATTGATTTCTTTATTGTGATTATTATTATTATTATTAGTAGTAGTAGTAGTAGTAGTAGTAGTATCAATAATAAATAACTGTCATTGTCCCAGTTTATTCTGCCTGTTTTCTAAAAAAAAAATTAATAAATAATGCACATTCAGTTTCATGACCATTAAAAGTATTTATGGCCAGAACATTTTCTCAAATTGGCAGGTTGGCAGAATGTTCATTTCTAAGTTTTTGTTTAAGAATACTTTTATAATGCAGTACGTGACTTTGCAATTATAATCTGAAAATTAGGGTTCCATGAGACAAACTTTGAATGATGGCCTTATTTGAAAGTTTAAAGGGCCATTTGATGTTTTTAGTGGACCATTAACTTTTATTTTATGGACCAAGATAAAAGAACACTTCATTTCTCAGAACGTTTCCACCTGTTGTGCTACTGGAAGTCAGTCAATTTCACTTCTTGTAATTCCAAATCAAGCTGCAGTTTAGCTTGTTGCTGGTTTCCAACAAAGCGATCATTAGGCTGATTCTTACTGCAAGCACATCTGAAGCGTGTCTGACCTCTGACACAGACCAATGCCTGTCTGACAGCTCCCAGCATGCTCCTCTGCCGTCTGTCCCCAATCATCAAATCAAACGTGATTGTGTGCACATGTCTGCGTGCTAGTTAAATATGCCAAAATAACACGACTAGTCAATTAGTTTTGAGACGGTCCCTTTGCAATCATCTAAAAAAAAACACATTGTCTCACACTAATATTGTTTCCTTTCAATTTTTTTTTCAAGCTCTAAGAGCCAATTAGCTTAGTAAGATTCTTTTGTTCAATCAAGACTGAAATAGTGATGACTGTGAATAAAGGCTGTGCTGTCCCTTCTGTGTTTCCAGAGAGTGCAGAAACCTATCAAAGGCAGATTCTGTCCATCTTCAGCATAGCCATGGGGATCAGCCTGCTGGGAGTCGCTTGCATGGCGCTTTACTGCAAGAACAAGTGAGTTTTAACCACCCTTGGAAGCTGGAATGGTTTTGTTTTTTAACCAAGTTTAAGTGTGTTTGATTTCTGAAGAGATATGAGTCAATGACCTGATGGTTTTATTCTAGTCTATTCATTTATTCAGAAATAGTAAAATACACCTCACTGATCAACACATTTTAATAAATTTAATTCTTTAGTAAAAATAAAATGTATTTATAAGTTTGGCATAATTTGTTATAATTTCATATATAATAGTATTTAATCAGCCCTTTGTAAAAATAGCTTTAAATGTAAAATTGCTTCAATGCTTAATAATATCTAAAGAAAAAAGAATTGATGTAAAATTCAAGTCAAGGTCTTTAAAGTCACACAGAAAAAAGCAATCATTTGACCTTTTTATAAAAAGCAGAGGTTAGTTAATAATGCAATATTCAACATAATGAAACTCTCCAAAAACTTTATGGTAATTTTTTATGAATAATTCATGCCCTTACAGTAAACAGGACAAGCTTTACATGTGCAATTACATGTTAAAATCAAATGTGAAAGATGTGAAAGATGTGAAACTTCTCACATGGAACACATGTGATAAAGTTTCCACATGTCCACATTTATCATGTGTGATCACTTGGGTTTCACATGAAGACCACACGTTTCACATTCGATTTTAACATATAATTGCACATGTGAAGCTTGTGGATTTTCTGTAAGGACATGAATTATTCATTTAAAAAAAAAAAAAAGCCACACATTCCTGATGTTTTACATATTTCACATTTATATAATGTTAATTAGGGGGGGCATTAAAATAAACTGAAAAATGCTGTTTACTATAGATACATACACTGCTCAATATACAAGTACACTCATCACATATTTCTCATTTAAATTAATATTTTTTATAGGAAGCTTTACAATATTGTATTTGTGCATATACACTAGATTAGTCAGTACTGAATCCAAATCGGGAACTAATCTAACAAAATAATTTATGATAATGGTCCAAAACTAGTACACCCAAATTCATATCTTTATATCTATCATATTCATAAATTCAAAAAAATATATAAAAATGTATAAAAAGAGCAAAATTCAAGGGAACAAAAAAATTATAAAATGTTGTTAAAATTTATTCATTCATTTTCCTTCGGCTTAGTCCCTTATTTATCAGGGGTTGCCACAGTGGAATGAACCGCCAACTATTCCAACATATGTTTTACACAGCAGATGCCCTTCCAGCTGCAACCCAGTACTAGGAAACACTCTCACATGCACAGACATACACTATAGCCAATTTAGTTTATTCAATTGACCTGCAGCGTATGTCTTTGGACTGTGGGGGAAACCGGAGCACCCGGAGGAAACCCATGCGAACACAGGGAGAACATGCAAACTCCACACAGAAATGCCAACTGACCCAGCCAAGACTCGAACCTGCGACCTTCTTGCTGTGAGACGACAGTGCTAACCATTGAGCTACCGTGCCGCCCTCATTTTGTTGAAATTTTGTAGTTTGTAGTTAGTTTGTAGTTTTTTCCAATATTTTGCATGAATTTAAATGTATTATCTTTCTATTTCTAAAGATGTTCGGCGACTTAAATATTACTTTAATACATATATCAGTTTAATAAAAATGTTTTGTTCAAATGCCCCAATATATATTACCTATATACACTGAGAAATTGATAAAAATATTCATTTTCAAAATAGGGTGTACTCATTTATGTTGAGCGCTGTATATTCTTTTTAATCATTGGAAACCAGCATATCATTGACCTAAATGTCATTGCACAAAATGAAATTTTGTGGTTTCAAAAATGTACCAACACTTTTCAGGAGACAAAGAGAGAAACATCGAGCGCATCTGACCGAAATTCGCAACTTGAGGGACTGTACTGTCAACGCCTCTGGTCTCATGTCTAAATCCAGCCCCAGACTCGAGAGCAGCCTCCAGCTTCAAAAGGTGATGTTTGTTTACATCTCAGACAGCAAATCTGCATGATGTCCACATTTATGCTGACAGTGTGCATGTTCACTTGTCCCCGCCAAAAAATCCTACATCTCCACACTCATACGTCTACCACATATACACAAGCACAGTCTGATTTCAAGCCACCCACATGTGCTGTTATGGAGATTCAAATAAAGTCCCCTTCGCATAACAGTCACCAGTAATGAATACAACTGGCCAGCAGGCAACTGGAGGAATGATGCCCTCCATGGCTTTACTGCTTTCCCACCTGCCCCGCAGATCCCTCAAGCTGACAGAAATAACACTGCATGCAGCTCGGGGAGTAAACACTGCATCTATCTGATGCAACAACAGTCAAAGGCAGCCAGCACCTAGCTGATGAAGAACTGGATGTATCGAGCCGCATTATCCAAACGGGATGATCAGTCTCTTGCTCTCTCTCTCTGCAGCCACGTGGCAGTTCATTTACACCCCATACACAAATGTTGACGGCTCATGTTCCCATGTGTACCATTGAGTCTGATGAGATTGAGGAATCGGCATGAATTATTCCCGATAGTTTACGTTTGCATTTCCTTGCAGATGCTTGCTGAAGTCATTTATGGGAAATTGCATATAGTGATGCGACACGGGGTGCAGCATATCAAGATCAGCGTCACTCTTGCTAATCCAAGCATGCAGTGCAAACCTTTAATTGGGCCGCTTATATAATCGTCACCTAAATCTGCTGAGCAGGCACTGTAAAATTTATTTAAGAAGAGGCTGAAAAGGAGAGCTCAGATCTTTTGTTCAGACTTCACTCCATTTCCGCATGTTTCACCCTCTCCTCTGGAACGAAAAAGGGACTTGCGTAGATGGGTTTGGAATTGTATTTTGGGGGTTTAACATATACACTAGGAATCATATCAATCTTAGCGTAAACAGATCATCATCCATCTAAATGATGAGCAAAACTTTTGTTTTATGAAGTTTCCTGCCATCCTTTCGCTCCAGAAAAAAAATCACTAAGAGCTGAATGAATCCACACACAATCTAGAAACGTTCATTAAACACTTTTACAACAGTTTATATATGGCTGTTACCTTTCTTTTGACATCCAAATTTTACAATATACACATTAAATTAGCTGATTTTCTTGCAGATGCTTGCTTAAGTAATTTATACAAAGTTGCATATTTGATGCAAAGGTGTAGATTCGCTCTTGACATTGGTGGGAATTCATAAATCTAGCACCCCCTCCCTTCCAGAAATGCACAACCCACTAATTTAATGTTAAAGGAATGTTAAACTAATGACTGACAAAGTGGTATAGTTTAATAAAGACTTTGCGGTCATTTAATACAGACTGCTGGAAGGGAGCAGTATAATCACTTTATCTCAATTATTGTTTTTCTTTTCATAATCATCTAAAATCGAAACTCAATTTCAGTGAATTGCGAAAGTTTACTTGAAAGTGATTTTTTATTTTATTGTTTATTTAACAGGGATATTACACTTTACAGATGCCGCTTACATAGGGCGTATAACATGAAGCTAATTTGCAGCCCTCGTCCCTGGTTAGGCTTTACAAAAAAATAAAAATTAAAATGAACAAATCAAAAAAACACGATAAAACAACAAACATGTACAGTGCCTATAGAAAATCATCATAAAATCTATACCTTTACTCACATTACACCCTGCTTGCAAAAGACCTAAGACATGAAGTTGTAGAAAGGTACAGGTCATTAGAAGGCTACAAAAACATTTCAAAAGGTTAGATAAGTTATTTAGAATGTGATATGGTCTTAGGCTGTATGTAATTATTTCAAAGGGGTATGACGATTTTCTATAGGCACTGTATACACAGAACCACAAACATTAAATGTAAGTCAGTCTGCATACTAAAGGAAAATGTAAGCTTGATCAACCTGAATGAATCATACTTAATGTTCACATTGCTGTAAAGACTTCAGCCCTTGTTTCAGCTTTATAGAAAAACATAGCTCCTTATGTCTCTCCTCTCGATTTTGATACCCATGAGTCACCCATGTCACACTTGAGTCTTGCACAGTAAAGCCTGATTTATACTTTTGTGTCAATGAGTGATCACCGTACCCAGTACCACAGTTTTGGCGCTGCTAGCATCCAAACACAGCTACAGCGTCACACGTTACAGCAGGGAAAGGCACAGCAAATCACACTGTCCATATGTCTTTGAGGGAAGTGGGACTCGAGTATGTGATTTAACTCTAGGTTAATGAGAGTTTACAGAGCGTTATTTATTTTTGTTATTAAATTATTGGTTGAGACAACTCAATAATCAGTGCATACTGGTGGGGACCATGCTAATTCTACGCCCTTGTAGTGATGTGACATAGGGTGTAGCATATCAAGATCAGCATCACTCTTGCTAATCCAAGCATGTAGAGCAAACCTTTAATTGGACTGCTTATATAATCGTCACCTAAATCTGCTGAGCTGGTACTATGACATTAATTTAAGAAATGGCTGAGAGATCTGATCTTTTGTTCAGACTTCTCTCCGATTCTGCATGTTTCACCCCCTCCTCAGGAAAGTTTTTTTTTCTTTATACAATTACAGCAGCAAGCGTGGCTGTTCTGCTTTTCTTCCTCAGTTTTCTCACCCTGCTGAGGCAAGAAAGGTGGTCAGAAATCATCCAATTTTCTTGTTGGAGAGAAGAACAATGCTAACAGGTCCCCGAGGAAGCAGCACTGTTAGAAGGACATGCTTTTTCAGCTGTAAGGCCCCAAACTAGTTTAAAGTCAAACTCAATCGTTTTAATGATGTTCCACAGGACAGGCAGAGGGAGGGAGATTTGGCTAACTGGAATAACTGCATTATCGGCTGTCTTTTCTGACATCGGGGGGCATGGGATACTTATTGCGGACTTCTCTCCAAGTGCTGGCTTGTAGTAAGATAATGGCTTTAATTTTAAGTGGGGATTGAAAAAAAATACTTTAGGAATTCATTAATGTAATCTTGTCTGGGACTAATTCCTGACTGGGGAAGTCGAAAAGGGAGAATAATCAGAGTGTGTCTTGCTTAATCTGCAGTTTAAATGTAAAGTCTAATTAAAGCGGATTTCCTTCTCTGAGGGGCCTGTGTATCGGAGATCTCTTTATGGCCTCTATTCAGAGTTCATGATCCTCTTCGGCCTGAGCTTGTGTGTTCCTACATGCATCTGTATGTACAAGCCAGGCGAGACATGCTGGACTGATCATTGGTGTCATTTACGGGTGGTCATGTTCACACTACTTTATGAAATTGCTGAAGGTTGTAGGAAATACAGAGTAAGCGGCTCTGATTGCAGAGAGTTTTTATTTAGTCAGTGTGTGTTATAACGAGTAGCAATCTGGTGCTGGAATTAGATTTTAATGTTTTGCTGAGTGGTTGTTGCAGATGTCATCACTGGCAGAAAGTGACAACGGCAGTGTTCACTTGGCTCCCAGATGTACGCAGATCGCTATCCATTCTGGTTAAGTCATGAAAAAATGCTAAAAATTGTGTTCCCAGTGCTCATGTATGCTACTGTTGAAAATCATATTCAGCAAGGACGCTTTAAATTGATCAAAAGTGACAGTAAAGACATTTATAATGCTACTAAAGGATTTTTTATAAAAACATGTTTCTGAACTTTTTTTGAACTACCTGGCAAGGCAATTTTTTTACTTTTTATCCGTTTTCTTAAGAAGGTACAAGGTAGCTGTTTTTACAATTGATAATAGTATGAAATATTTCCACCAAACACAATGATTTCTGAAGGATTGTGACACTAAAGTAGAGTTTGACTGATATTATTGTGTGCAGAAAAACTTATCATAGCTTATTATAAAACATATTATTTAACATCTTGTTTCTTTCTTTTCTTTTTTGAGACAATTACAACAGCGCTGAACTACACTTTTGTCAATACTGTAATTTTACTTTCATCTAATTTCAGTCATCCCAAAACAAAATAAAAATGTACTGAAAATTACTTTCAAACTTCCATTCAACCATTTAAACTCCGCAATTATAACAGGAGCAGTAACTCTAAATAACACTAAATTCTATCAATAGGTCAAATACATTTGATACTGATGTTTTCAAATGAACATCATAATTAGAAAGGGTGCCCATTTACTTCACAATTATGTGATTGCTTGTTTATAAACATATTAATGATCCCGAGTGTTACGTAACAGTAAGCGTTATGTTCTGATTTGCATATTCTTATGTGGTTTTTTGCTAAAATGAGATTTATACAGTTAGGAAGCAATGGTGATTAAGGCTCATGGTACAGTATTTCATTTCCATGTACTGAATACTTATTATTTCACTATACATAGGTATATATAGATTCATTCATTTTGTTGGTCTATATTGTGAAATGTGTACTGAAACATCTGCCGCTTTATCCACGTGCTTATACAGAACTCAAATTGTGATCTCTTTCAGAGATGATAATTACTTTACACAGAACTATAATTAATTAGAGGCTTATTAGCAGAATAAAGGTTACATAGTTAATGTTAATATAATGAAGTAATTAGTAATGGCTGGTAAAAATTCAATGTGCCATCACAGAAGTATATAAATAAATGCCAGTAAATTTAAACTGTAATTATATTTTGTTGTTGTTGTATCTATTTTAGTCAAATAGATGCAGCCTTAGTGACCATAAAAGACTCCTTCAAAAATATTGGTTTAATCATTCATTCATTTATTTTCCTTCGACTTAGTCCCTTTATACATCAGGGGTCGCCTCAGCGGAATAAACCGCCAACTTATCCAGCATATGTTTTACACAGCGGATGCCCTTCCAGCTGCAACTCAGTACTGGGAAACATACATACACACTCATTCACACACATACACTTTGGCCAATTTTGTTTATTCAATTCATTTATAGTGCATGTCTTTGGACTGTGGGGGAAACCAGAGAACTCAGAGGATGCAAACCACACAGGGAGAACATGCAAACTCCACACAGAAATGCCAACTGGCCCAGCCGGGACTCAAACCAGCGACCTTCTTGCTGTGAGGCAACAGTACTAACCACTGAGCCACCGTGTCACCCCTGGTTTAATCATATGACTCCAAACTTGAAAAGTAGTGTACATCCACTGCAGTTCAGTTGCTAAATTGAGACGTATTTAAATAAAATAAAAATTCAGGTGGGTCTGTGAAAAATCAGGCCTCAGTTGCTGATCCATGCATTCATCCACTGACGTACAAAAATCCAGACTGTAACAGATATAGGAATGAAGCTGTCAAATTAAATGTCGAAAAATTATTCAGGCAAGTGAACTTGGCTGAAAAGAGTAATTGCTCCCTCAACCCAGTGTGTAATGATAACTTAGCAAGTCAGTGTGCAGTTAAAAAAATATCTTTTAAATTACATCATGGACACTTCAATCACAGTGTTACGTTTACGTTTGAATTTAGACTAAAATGTGAACAAATGCTTAACTTGATCAGTTTATTCAAACAAACAAAAAGGTTACTTAACCTCATTCATATTGATAATTATATAAATTCATGACATCACCGAAATCATTTCTCACTTTCTCACTCTCACTTTGTTGGCACCTTGGAAACATTCACACATGAATGGTAAAGAGATGAGTCATGCATGCAAAGAAACCAGTGAGGTCATCAACTATAAGTACGTATATATAGTTCTGCTCATCTACAATAATATCTTTTATTTCCTATTCTTCTCTACAGAGCAGAAGAGTCCATGGTTTCTCCTCTCCGCAGGCGGCCAGCATAGTTCTCAGCAGCTCTAAAGTCTCCCTACCAAATCATAATCGCAGTTTCTCCATGGGGAAGCGCTGCAGGTACTTTCCCAGAGCTTCACATCTATTGTAAAACTTCAGACACTCTGTCCCTTTTTACAAAACTGAGAGCAACAGAGGAAGGAATTTAATCAGCTCTCAATACGGCACCATATGTTAATGTAAAAAATGAAGCACTTAAAGGAATTATAATAACAGTAATTGGTAACAACCACGGTAATTAGCATTTTTTTTAATTATGCTGCAGATTTTGCCATACAATAGTCATTTATAAACACTTATTGATAAAAGGAATTCAACAACATGACCTAAATTATATTGAATTGTACTGTTTGAGCTATGTACTTATTAGGGATAGTTCACTCAAAAATGTATCATTTAATCATCATTTATTCACTCTCTTCTATTCTTCTATTGGACACAAAAGAAGATGTTCTGAAGAATGTTTATTTTTTTTGAAGAACGTTTTTTTTTCCTATTGCGAATGTCAATGGCTGCCAGTTTCAGCCTTCTTCAAAATATCTTCTTGTGTTAAACAAAAGAAATTAATAAACTTGAGGGTGAGAAAATGGTGTGTTTTCAATTTTGGGGTGAACTTTCCCTTTAAGGCTGTCTTCTTGTATAAAATCTTTGAAATCTTTCTACAGAAGCTGTTCGTTTTCGTCAAGCCCCGCCCTGAAACACAAGGTAACCAATTATCGAGCTGTTTCAAAGTGGACTCCGCCCATTCCTAGAGCAGGCCATCATCTCAGTGGAGGATCTCGAGATTCTCTACATTCTTATAAACATCTGCAGGAGGTGGAGGTCAATGATGTGATGCCACAAGCTTTGAGAAGGTGAGCAATATAATACAAAATATGTTAATGTAATCATGACAAAGACATTTGCAATTTGTTTTTTGTTTTTATCACTTCCTGCAACACTTCTAAACAGTGTTTATGTTTATCAGATTCTTCAGCAATCACTGACACTTATGTCCTGTAATTTTTTTTTTTTCATAATCTTTTTTTTAAATAAAAATTGACTGATTTCAACTTTATTATATGACAATCATTACATTGCTCTTGGAAACCTTCTACCTTGTCTTTATATATTTTTGCAATTTAAACATGTTAATGAATATTTTGTAGTTGTTTTCACCCTTGTTTTAGACCTAGACTTCAATTTTAAATCATAATTGTTCCAAATAGCATTTTAAAATGTCAACATTCCAAAATGCTGCAGTTTTTGATAAGAATAAATGGCCAAATTAGGAACATAATAGTAATATTATATGATACTTAAAAGGATAGGTCACCCAAAAATGAAAATTCTGTCAACATTTATCTACCTTAAATTGTTCCTAACTGATATGAGTGTCTTTCTTTTATTGAAAACAAAAAAAGATATTTTAAAGAAAGCTAAAAACATGTATGGCAGCGCGGAGGCGCAGTGGGTAGCGATGTCGCCTCACAGCAAAAAGGTTGCTGGTTCCAGCCTCGGCTGGTCAGTTGGCATTTCTGTGTGGAGTTTGCGTGTTTTCCCCATGTTCGCGTGGGTTTCCTCTAGTTGGTCTGGTTTCCCCCACACGTCCAAAGACATGCGCTATATGTGAATTGGGTAAGCTTAATTGTCCGTAGTGTATGTGTGTGAATGAGAGTGTATGTGTTTTTTCTAGTGATGGGTTGCAACTGGAAGGGCATCCGCTGTGTAAAACATGCTGAATAAGTTGGCGGTTCATTCCGCTGTGGCCACCACTAATTAATAAAGGGACTAACCTGAAAAGAAAATAAATGAATGAATAAAAACATGTAGCCATTGACTTCCATAGTTGTTTTCACTATATAGAAGTCAATAGTTACAGGTTTTCCTTCATTCATTAATTTTCCTTCAGCTTAGACCCTTCATTTATCAGGGGTTGCCATAGCGGAATAAACCGCCAACCATTCCGGCATATGCCCTTCCAGCCGCAACCCAGTACTGGAAAACACCCATACACTCACATTCACACACGCACTCATACACTACGGCCAATTTAGATTTGTTCATCTTTGTTAACAGTACTTTATAAAAATCACGAACAACCTTCATAATACATAATTATGCATAATAGATAATCATACAATCTTCAATGTTAATGTTAGTTTGAATCCAAAAAATAATGTTCGCAAACCTTTATAGGCTATTATTTGTTTCCCCTGTTCATCTCCAACACGTTGTTATTAAATGAGCCAAATAAAATAAGTAAGATTCACAAGACTAAATGTGCCCATAAATGATAGATGGTCCAGATCCTAACACTCAAATCAGATTCCTACGGAACACACAAAATGCAGTCAGAAAGCAAAACTAGATTTCATTGACAGGCCCCATGGCATAATGTCCCTCAGTTAAGTAGGGTATATGTGCGCAAGTTGTGCTTAGTTTTGAATTTCCAAGCAATGTTCTCATTACCACTCCAACTTGATCCAGCTTCAGAGTGACTTGTAAACTCCTCTCACTGCCAAACTCTCTCTATTTGACCTATTTCCATAATTTACATTCTTAAACAGTGCAGCTTTGAGCTTGGAGACTGTGATCAAGCACATACGTACTAACACGCTTACAGAAAGGGGGTTTTCTTTTTCCCAGTGTCAGCAGCAGGGATCTCTTTGTTTTTGTGGTAAGTCTGCTGGGTTAGCTTGACTTTTGCTTAATTAATTTAAGCACATGACTAAAAGCACTAGCAGTGGGCTACTCCACTGTAGGAGTCCACGGTGTTCAGCTATTGTTATTATTGTTCATGATTAATGAAATATTGATAAGCCTCTCTGAACCTTTCTTAGGCCAGTCATGGTCGGCCCAGAGAGAGACAGGCTGGGGCTGAACTGACCTATTTCTAGACTTAACAGCTTTAAAACACCAACACCATCCCCGAACCTCTCTCTTGTTGCCATGGAGACACCCTCCAGTCTAATGGAGAAAAAAAGAATCGAGGAGAGGGGAAAGAGAGATGGGCACACAAACCTTGCTTATCCCTCTCACTATGACAGCAGGACCCCCACAGAACGTTGTCAGTTTTATATAAATAAAAAACAATCCTCTGCAAAGACACATATTTACCTGTCAAAGATAAAATATGGATCAAAACTGTGTGTGTGTGTGTGTGTGTGTGTGTGTGTGTGTGTGTGTGTGTGT
>CAIGQW010052810.1:4202555-4214827 GCA_903798125.1 Danio choprae
GTGTGTGTGTGTGTGTGTGTGTGTGTGTGTGTGTGTGTGTGTGTGTGCCATTGCTGTGGTTATATTTAGATATTGTTTTGATTTGCTGAGATCTGCCGGATTAACCTGCAGCGAGAATACACTTTTAATACCCGTGCATTGTGTTATAGGGCTCAATTATTTAAGCCCTGTTATTTAACAGTCTTTGATGTCACACAATAACTCTGTGGTTAGATGAGCTGGGGTTTCTGGGAAGTGACAAAACATAGCATTTGAGGCTTTAATATTCACTTTTTACCAAAAGCAAGAGTGATTTGGTGCTCTTGCAAAGCTGTATTTAAATGTCATCATGTCAAGGTTTAGATGAGATTGCGATAAACGTGCCAGCATGAAGAAACCCACAATATTTTCTATGATTTTTACATCTGTAAAACCCTAGATAACCCGCTTGGGTCACATCACAGGATCTGAATGTTACTACATGGCAGACTCCCAGCAACAAAAAAAGAAAAACGAGATTTTGTGCTTTGTCACCACAAGGTGTGCTGGGTTTGATAAGTAGTCTCCTCCTGCAGATCAAAACACAGCTAAATCAAATAGTGTAGTCTATATTAACCCATAGGTCTGGGTGAGGGACACACAAGCTTAAATGTCAATGGATTAAATCTACTGCATGATAAATCCAGCACAATTGAGAAAAACCTAAGTTTAATGAGCATGTAATGAAAATCTATTTTCTAAAAGCATATTACAAATCTTATTGTGAACAATTGATCCCTGTATGTCATTTTGACCTAATAATGTTTAATCAAAATGTAATTTACTGGTCTTTCCAGTGAAAATGTTTTTGCTTATCATAGAGTCTGTCAAATCCCGCCCCTGCAAGAGTATAACAAACACACATCTTAACAGTCACGGTTCGGTATGGTTTTTGAGTCATAAATATATTTTCAGGAGAGTGCTTTAACATAATGTTATATTTATTACTTAAAGGAAACTAAAATAACGGCTAAGACAATGGAACTAAAATAAATTTCATTATTAAATGCAAGGAAACCATAAATGCACAAAAACATACCAAGTGACCAAGAACACAAAATAAATAAATTCAGGTGGAGCCTTAAAGAGATGGTTTGGTCAAAAATTTAAATTAACTCACTATTTACTCACCCTCATGTGGTTTCAAACCTTTATGAGTTTTCAACTTTAATCCGTTGAACACAAAAGAATACATTTTGAAGAAAGCTGAAAACCTAAAAATTAAAAAAACACTATGAAAGTCAATGGTTAAACATTTTCAGCTTTCTTCAAAAAAAATAACAGATGAAAGAAAGTCAAGGAGGTTAGGTAAAATAGCATAGCCCTAACTGTATATTTAAAAAAAAAGATTATGAAAGTAATTTAGTCAAGAGCAGTGTGTGATTCTGTTAATTAACAGCTGCAGTCATATTAACACCTAATGCACTAACCCAAAATACTAATATGCGTGCACTCTTTCTCAAGTGTTAACATTTAATTAAAGAGATAGTTTACCCAAAAATGATTTTTTTTTCATTGCACACAAAAGTCAATTTGGAAAAATGTTGGAAACCGGCAGCCTTTGATATCAATAGTAGGAAAAAATACTATGGAAGTCAATGGCTACCTGATCCAACATTCTTCAAAAATCTCGTTTTTTGAAGAAAGACAGAATTGTATTTTTGGGGGGGGGGAAGGGGGGAGGTGAACTGTACCTTTAAGACATGACTCAATTGAATTGAAGTTTGTGTTGTTGTCTCAGTTTGGTAATTGAATGCTGCTGCTTCTTGAGGATGAATGGTTTAAAACAGCAAAATCAATGCAATTGATAATAAGATGTAAATAATAATTCCCTCGCTTTTTCGTTCTCTAGGTGCCAGTCTCACTTGGACAGCAATCAACAAAACCGTTGCAATTTGAATATGCAAATTATGCTCTCCGCCCATTCCAAAGGGAAGATGGGCTACAACGATGTTCCGTGCACTCGTCTCGACCAGGGAACGACCTTTCCTCCCCCTTCTTTCCGAGCCCACTCTGTACCCATAATCCCCTCCGTCCAGGGACCTGATTTTGGGGACGGAGGCGGAAACAAGCTGCATAATGGGGGTATGGGATCTTCCAGTTACAACCCAATCAATCCTGAGACTGAGTCAGTGGCAAATTCCAGCCGATCACTTGCCAGCTCCTCCGCAACGGTGCAGGAGCCACAGACACTCACCTGCTCCGAATCGGCACTGATGTCAAGGGGCCAAATCAAACACAAAAGCCTTGTTACCTACACAACGGCCTTGGGATCAGGCACAAGCTCGAGGAGAGCTAAGACTGTCATTTCAATGACTGTGCTGGGAACAGGGGTGAAAACCACGCAGTATGCCGCCAGCCTGCTGTCTAAGACTACCGTAGGACAGGAGGAGCAGTCCGCTTTTGGGGATGTCAAGCAAGGTGACGGTTCACAAACTCCATTCGTGGGGGAAGAAAAAGACAGCTCGTTTTCCAGCGGGCTTAGAGGCGAGACTCCCCTCAACCATCCCAAGAGCTGATTGGATAAATGCAAAGATGGCTTGGGAAACTCTATATGGACGGGGCCCGGACTTCCCCGCTTCTTGTGCAAGACACTTATTTTTGAAACTATTTTACTGCATTGTGAAGTACTACAACTACTGATTTAAAACACTGAATTATTTGACGACACAATGTGAATAGATATATGAAAGAATGAAGACTTTGGTGGGATGTTGATCTAAAGAGGTACCCAAGAAGATTTATATGCCACTATTTAACAAAAAGCTTCAATTTAGAAACCAAATAGTGTGTCATCTCAATGTTGTTTCTCTACTGTAAAGAAGAAAAAAATATAATAGGTGTCAAATCTATATGTATGTCATATATTCCAATGTATATGACATACTGAGTGACGAAATAAAGATGCAAAACATGGTAATGCCGAAGCTTTTTTTCCAATAACTGCTGTTCTATAATCTCAACCCAGCTCTGTCTTTTTGTCTGTTTTGCTTGAGGTCTTGAGAAAAAAAAAAGAAAAAAAGCAGCAGTTTCTGAATAAAATCTGAATGTCACCCTGTCATTTGATCAGAGTATGTGACCGTGCGATCGATGTTGTGCTTCTAACACCTTTTGTTTTCCGCAAAGAGCTCTCAAGCAGGTATGCGCAAATATCGCCTGAAACGATCCGAACGAACGTGCTGAATGGAGAGAAACCGGCAGAGTCACCGTCTGTCTCCATGGCAACAGAGTCAGATGCGGCAGCCTCTCTATCCAACAAGACCATCAACGGATTTAATCATTTACTTGTTTATCTCCTGTGAAAGTAGCTCTTGCTAATTAAGCCCAGACTCATTATTTTGCATCAGCTATTTTGAAACCGCAAAAGGGAAGGGAAAAAAAAAAAACTTTCCTTAACTAGCTCATTTTTTTCAGGTGAGGGTGGAATTAATCAGCAGAAAGATTAAAGCAAAGTGTCACTGATGTCTCTCATCGTGTTTACCTCAAACGAGGGCAACACGAGCGAGTCGCACCCTGAACGCTTTATGAATTATCGGGCTAATTTTCTGAGCGTGAGCCTCAGCGTGAGGTGACATTATAATCCAAATGAGAAAAAACAGAAAGAAACACACAACCGCTGGCTGTCTGCGCAAACAATTTCTTTCACCCAAGTCCCAGAGAAGCAACATTTGGCAGTTTTTTTAATTAATTTGCAGGCAAACATATTTGTTTTGTTCTCGTGCACTGGGCCTCGCCACAGATCTTCTGTGAGCCATTGGCTTTGAAACTCATAATGAATGATCCTTTCATTTTGTGAGAACATTACATATATTCATCCAACAGCTTAATATTCAATCTCAAGTCAATCTCTGCTCCGGTGGGAGGAGGCCATGAAAGCAAGGATGTAATGTACAAAGAGCTAGAGTCCTGTGTGGATGAGGGTTTTTTTTGGAGCACTGCAGCAATGTGCTATTGCATGTGTTTGGGTTTCTCCTCTATACTGATATATTAATAAAGGCAGGATGTTTCTTCAGGCAGACTGCTAACATTAGAGAGAGTACTACAGGGTAGACCAACAGATGCTGCTGGGAAATGAGTGCACCGTGGAACACAAAGCGCAGAGAACGCAGACGCAATGAGGGCAGAGGCAAAAAGTGAAACGTATCTGTCACCTAGAATGAGCTGCAGTAACTTTTTAAATTACTCTTTTCACACCGCTGTACCTTTGGTTTGTCTAGTTACCTTTTTTGATTCATTTGAAGAATTTTCTCTCCTTCTCTCTAGACGGCTGACAATGGCTCAGAATTAAACTTGTGGGAAAAAATGTGTAATTTTCCTAAGACTGCTGAGGGGAAAAAAGCTTTCACAATTCAAATCACAGCGCGAACCAAAAGACGCTTTCTGATGGATGACTTGCTTTTTCATTATTCAAGAGATAAAAGATAATGAATAATGAGTGCGTTCAGTGATACGCTAGAGATAAACAGATTGCTTATTTAAAATAGTTTTGAAAGGATGTGAGGAACTTCTCGTGTTTGGAAACAACACGCTTTATATTACAAATGGGATAATAAGCAATGTCAACTTGCAAATACTGCACTGAAGTTTAAGATGAAGTGGAAGTTATTTGCACGTTTCACAAAGAAATATGACAAAGATTTGTGTTTTTTTTATCATAGGAAAACAATCTCACTAAACACAGGCAGTTTTATTTATTGGTTTACAGCTGACTTTTGTTTTTAAACATTTATAGTAAAGGTGTCTCTGTGTGGTTTGGCTGTTTTTCAGTGAGTGTTATTTTACAATAATTAATTCCCTTAAATTTATTACAAAAACACAGCAATTTCAGCAATTCTAACAGAATTCTCTTTGACATCAATTATTTCAATCTTGTATAAAAAGCATCTGAAAAAATCTGGTAAAAAGAGAGTTTAATGAGGGTGGTTTAATGAGGGAGGGAAGTAATGAATGATAGATATAACAATGAATGATAGATATAAAACTACTGATTTATAATTATTTATATCAAAATACATATTTTTTACATGAATACAGCATAATATTCAGATTTTGACTGGGCTTGTTAAATAAAATTAAACACCCTTGTCACTTAAAAGTTAATTATCTCATATACAATTTCAAATAATATTTTTCATTTTCATTTAAAATGTGTTAAACTAAAAGAAAAATTCATACTTAATCTAAAATTTATGAAATCTAATATTATCTAAAATAAAACTAGCCGACATTAAAAACCTTTCCAGAATGTTAATTGAGAAAAACTATGTTGATGATGCAAAAAAACTATGTTGATGATGAGTTTATTGCCAAGCGTGCTTGTCTTGGTTATAGGAGCTTCTAGTACAGAGAGAATAAACAATACAAAACTACTGCAGACATAAATAGAAAATAATAACATAATAAATAACAATAGTAATAAAAAATAAATAAAAATCTATTTTCCTGTAGACAGTGTTCAATGTGGGTATGTGGTATTTAAAGATGGTTCAGGTGAAAAATGGCCTGCATGGGGAAAAAAACTGTTCTTGTGTTGTTTTTGCATTTATATTTAAGTGGTTAGATCACTTTAGGCATGGGCCAGATTCTGAAATGATAACACTGTTTTACAGTATTATGATTACTGCTATAAAATGTTAATATTAAATGTCTGGGTAACAACAACAACTTTTTTCCCCAATTGAACACAATATATTTTATTTTAAGAAACATTTAAAATAATTGATGTGAACTTTTGATGTGGATGGTCCTTTGTTGCTGGAGATACTGTTGCCCTAAAAAAGCAAAAAGTCTAACAACTTGAATCAAAAAAAGAAAAACATATACCACAGAAGCGGTATAACAAGAAAATTGTAGCAGTTTTAAAACCATGACCATGACTTTTTCAAACCACTGTAAACTTTGAAACTGGTAATCATCATATGCCCATTGACTTTATTACATACTTTGCAGTGCTTCATGGGAGTGGGAGCTACTAGAGTTCTTTTGGCTAATTCTTTGATTTAAGAAAAGATCTTTACAGAATCATGGGTAATGTATTGTGGTATTATATGAATATTTAAAAATTAAAGTTACAATAACATGAATCAGCCATCAAAACAACCCTCAAAGTAGGTCTATTTTTAATAACTTTTTAAGATAAGTTCCACTAAAGATAAAATGATGGGATCTGGGGGATTTGAGCACATCATTTAGAAGGTGACCTGAGGCATACATAGTTAAAAATGTATTTAATTTTCTTTTACAAATCTACTGCAAGCACAAACTTCATCTCATGTAAGCATATCTTTCTTGATGCGTAATACTTTATAAATGAGCACCAGAGACCTGAAGGCACATTTAGTTCATTTACACAACAGCACTATCAACTAAAAACTGAAAAACTGACTTTTTTCATGCCATTTTCAGTTCAAACACATGAAAACACAAACAGGTTTCAAAGTGCAAGCTTCTGAAAGTAAAAACCACAATGATGCATTCTTATAAACAGTTTTGTAATCATGTGTGTATTGTATTGCGTGTTGAGTTCACAAATGTTTTCAAAAATGCAAAGGAAAATACTTTCTGTTTTTAGCACATTATCATTGCATAAATGCATCTTTTAGATTTCTTCGGGCTGTAGAACTACACACGTGTAACATTCAGCTTTTCCTTAAAGCATTTAATATCTCAAAGAGCTCTTCGTAAAGCAGATGAAAGGCATGCATATGCACAACGGGATGAATCAGAAAGCTCCGTCTCGCCTAGGAGGAATTCAGACGTGAAGCTCTATGAGGCTCTATGAGGCTATGACGAGGGAACTGAAAATACATCCCAGAGGTGGATCATAGAAGCATATGTGCCTATTTTAATGCACTTCATCGTCATAAATGTGGAAATGCAATGGAAATAATGTTGTTATTATAAAAGAAAACTCGGTGTAGCAGGAAATAATTTAAAGGGGACCTATTATGCAAAAATCACTTTTGTTTAAACACAGTTGGTGGCAACAGTCTGTGAATATAACCAGCTTCTAATAATAAAAATTTATTCATTTTATTTTTTTAATCACACTTTATAAAAACAGTCTGCAGAAACACTTTGTTTGACATTCTCCATTTGTACGTGTCATGAGAGGAGGAAATCCCTGCCCGTTTATGGCAATCTCTCCCTCATTAGCATAGGACGTTAGTCTTGTTTTTGAATCTGCCACTATGCTGACACACAGGCATTTGTAGCCTAAGTCTCATTTGAATTTAAAGCGACAGTCACCAAAATGGCACAATTAGGATCAAAGTAGTAATAGGGCAGTTTCAAAGAGTTAGAATACATAATTTGTGGGGTATTTTGAGCTGCAGAAACTTCACACACACTTATTTTACATCTTGTAAAAAGAGCCATAATAGGTTCCCTTTAAGACACTTTTATATCTGTCTAACCCAACAAGATACACATTTTATTTTGTGTCTGGACATAAAGTCTCCATAAATATACTGTGAAATTACTTCATATCACAGAATTGATTAAAAAAAAATTCCAGTGAGAATAGCCAATTCAATTGGATTTTCACAATGAAATGCACAGTGAATAGACTGTTTTCAGTCATCAGGATTAGTGTCGTGACAAAGCTTAGGCTGTCAATATCATAATGAGATACATATGATTTAAAAAATGATTTACTGTAAGCCTTTCCTCTGGCAACGAAAGAACTAACAAACAACAGATGCAACTCATTTGTTGCATCTGTGTTGCTCTCTGGTCCAAACTGACTTTGTCCAACTACACAGACAGTGATGGACGCTTCGCTGACCACCGCCTGATCACTCCAGCTGATAGACAGTACAGTAAATAACACACTAACTTGCTTATTAAATAAAATGCTCTCACTTCCTATTTAGCACATACTATATCAGTGTGAGCTAATGAATGTTCATATGCATTTTACATAAAGTGTGGTCCTAGCAAGTACAATTACTTGCATTAGCAGAAACTGAAACATATAATGTTAATGTATTAACAGCAGCGAAGAATAAACAACATTGACAATGTCTAAAACATAAATTGTTCGCATATGAGCAGCTTTACAGATATCCAAATCCTTAAGACCACTGAAATTGGGTATTTAAAAGGATAGTTCACCCAAAATTGAAAATTCTGTCACCATTTACTCACTCTTCACTTGTTCGAAATATATTTGAATTTCTTTCTTCTGACGAACAGATATTTTGGAAAAAAGAAAAAAAGAAGGAGCTGGAAACCAGTAGCCATTGGCTTCTGTAGTATTTTAGTAGTTGTTTTCCAAGCAACATAATGCTTTTAAGTGAGTTAAACTTTAAGGTTTTAATTACTGAAAATGTTCCTGCTCCATTAACACAATCTTGTCTCATTGAAAAGACAAATCCAGACATTACCAGGATGCAATCGAGATAAAAGAGAGCCAGTTTCCCAATCAATCCTGACGCAACACTTGTTCGGTAAGCAATTATAATAGTGTTTGCGACTCAATGTAAATGAGATTTTAACTTTGGATTTCTAGGTTAAGGAATGTCAAACATTTCTAAATAAAAGCTGTGATTGTGAAAACCCAATACAGCATGCATGCCATAAAGAGCATGTTAAAATAAGCCTATCACTGCACATGTGTGACATAGTTTTGCATGTGCACATTTATTTAAATCAGCGCCTGAAGTGTGATCTACCTGCTGAGCCAGTTGAGATCCTCCCAACATTTATTCTTCATCCCTAAAGACATCTTTCAGACTTTTTACATTCTCACTGGGGGGGCTTTAAAACACTATTTTTCTGTAAAGCTGTTTTATTGTGAAAAGCAGCATGCACAAATTGACTTAAGCAGCAACTTCTGTTTTAGGAACCACACACGTTTCCATTTCTCATCCGCAAATCAGATAAAAGATAAGAATTATGGGCTTCGGCTTTGTGATGCCTTTGCCCACTGATGTTGGTGTGCTTTTTGAACTCGTGTACAGCAGAATTGATAAGAGCAATGAGATTATGCTTATGAGCTTAATTAGAAAGATGGTATCTAATTTCTCATGCAAATACCATTACAGGAAATCATGAGCTGAAGGGAGAAGGGGCTTTATGCATGAGTGCAGAGAGGCTACATAACATATCCCGGTCTCACATCCAAGAAATTACAAGCTGAAATATACAATTATTTCTAAATTAATAGACATGATTATTTGCCATGGTTTGTGATGTGAGAGACTAGCCACCGTCAGATCAATCCCAAGTAAACAAAGATGGAGTACTTGCCAAGGCACTTGAATGTTTAATGACAAAACAATATGATTAATAACAAAAGCATAAGTCTTTCAATGATTCAGTGTTGTTATTGTTTACTAAATGATTAAGCTTTTCAAAATAAATTATTTAACTGATAAAAAGCTCAATGTCTCAATGTGTGTGTGTGTGTGTGTGTGTGTGTGTTTATTTTTCACATTTATTTTTTTAATATATATAATACATTTAATATACTATAATTTAATATACATTTATAATCAATTTAAGTTGAAGTAATAAAATTATAATTTAAAACTCATAATTTATAAAATGTATAATATAATAAATTTATTTTTATAATATAATACATTTTATATAGTATAATATAATGTAATTTATTATATATTTACAATACATTTAAACTGAAGTAATAACAATACTTCAACAAATAAATTCATGCTTAATAGAAACATGACATAAAAATAATAAAATAACTAAATGATTCAAGCATTAAATAAAAAATACTAAAATAACACGGATTCATTAAAAAAATAATAATAATGCATCACATTGTTAATTCCTAATGGGACAGTTCACCCAACAATGAAAAATCTGCCATCATTTACTCAGAGTTTCTTTCATCTGTTGAACAAAAGTGAAGATATTTTGAAGAATGCTGGTTGCTGGTACTCATTGACTTTCATAATATATATATTTTTTCTTACTATGGATGTCGATGCAATGAGCATTCTTCAAAATATCTTCTTTTGTGTTGCGAATGAGGGAGAATAAATAAATAATTTTGGATGAACTGTCCCTTTAAGAATATATTTATATAAACGCACAAAATGACAGTAAGCTATTTAGACATACACAGCACAATTTTGCAACAGAAGACTAAAGGTGCCACAAAACCTTCAAAGATCACCCTACGCCAACAGCTTGGCCTGCCAGGCGTTGTTCTGCTGCAACACTACAGATAAAGTCATCTAAACACAGTTTCACCAAAGAACTTTTAAAGCAACCAGAGGCATCACCCCTGGCTAAACTGCACTGGCTTCGCATCTTTTAAACCGCCTCATGAAACTTTCGTATGTTACAAATAATCATCACAATTACATATATTTGATCTTTTGCTCCATGCACATGGCTGTTCCCTGAGGTTTCCTCAAACAAAACTAACCCCAGTTTTCTAGATCACTGGTCTCGTCGACTCATTCACTTCAGTGGAGGGAAAAGCAGATCTTTTGCAAAGAGGACAAGAAAAGAAGATACAGAGTGTTAAGGGAGCTCTGCATGATCTCTGGCAAATAAACACACTTCTGTAAGCTATTTTTAGTCTGTGTGAATAAGAAGGAAAAAGAGAGAACAGAAGGAAGATAGTGAGCAAGAGTCTCAGACATGAGAACGGCACAAGAGAAAAGAAGTGACAAAGACTAGATGATTTATTTGTCCCTGGATCCTGGTTGAAAACTAAAGGTGACAGAGCTTTTTCAGTCACTCCCCCTCGTCTATAGAACCACCTTGCACCTTCCGTTACTATATTTAAATCAAGGTTGAAAACATAACTTTTTGCTTCAGCATTTTAATTGTATTATCTTTGGTCTTTTTTTGTTTGTTTTGGTTGTCTTGTTTTTCATTATTTCAGATAGCTTTGCTATATAAATAAAATTTACTTACTTTTACTATGATCATGTCGTATTGACCTTATTCTTTCATGTAAGAGTGGGCACAGCCATCAGACTTCCGCTTCAAACTTCTGCTTTCATTCAATTCTGTAGAGCTTTGCTGTAAAAAAACAAAATACAAAATGAATTATTTCAGGAGTTCCTAATACAACACTTACACTGCTAAAGTAATTGTCTTCACTAATAATTTTTTTTTTTTTTTTTAATGTTTAATTTTACTGTTAAGTTTCCATCACATGAAAAGAACAATCACACTGTTAATGCATTTTGTAAATTACACAGTATTTAACTGTAATATGAACTGTATCTTACTGTAGGACAGATATGCAGTATGTTACTGTATTTTAAAGTTGCATTGTGAAAATTACTGTATATTTTACAGTAAAGATATACAATACTGTAAAAACATTAAATGGTGATGTAAATGTAAATATAGTCATTTTGCTGTAATTGAGTAACAGTAAGTTATTGGCGAACTAATCCCAGTAAGTCACTGTACAGGAAAATTGATTACACAGGAAATTGTTAACAGTGCATGTAACATTTTGATGACTGAAATCACGTTGCTGCATGTTGCTTTGAATGAAATAAAATTACTAACAGCACATTAATAAATTCATATTAACTGTTCATAGGCCTGTACTTGACAAAAGAACAAAATGCGTGATTTATGTGTACTGAATGAGAGCTGATCTCTAAAGCAGACGCAAGAAGGCTATATTTGAAAAACCTCTTTTTCGTTTTCTAGCTAAATTTTTCTTTCATATGCAAAATTCAGTTCTAAGTGCACCTAATACTACAGTATTACATCAGTATTTTTCAATTTTCATCATTACCTTCGTATGAGAATAAATTTGTAGTGATCAATGGTAAAATCAGGAACCCAACAACTGTGGAAATTTCAAGTTTCATTAAGTTTTACATGGAAACTGAACAAATGTCATTTTGGAGTTGGTTAAAGTGATACTTTAACCCAAGGAATTATTCTGTTTAAGGTTATCAGTTGTTGACAACGTCAATGAAAATCACTGCTTCATTGATTACAGAATAAACTATTTTTCTTTTGTTCTCCCACTGGGAGACGTGAAAGACCATTGACCAACTCGTAGAACTAGTTTTAAGACTGAAAGCAAGTAGTAAAGGCAACATCAAACACTAACCTAATCAGCATTTGGACTAATTCCCAGTCAACTCAATAATCAGCCTCATCAAACTAGTTTTGGTCGTATAATCATGTAGTCATGATCATGAATCACAAAATATTTTATTTCATCAAGTGGGCACAAAATCTACTCCATATACATTTACATTCACATAACCATATTATATACATACACTTAACCTTGT
>CAIGQW010052810.1:4215227-4240555 GCA_903798125.1 Danio choprae
ATATATATATATATATATATATATATGCTTAGGTAAAGTTTAGCATTACATAGTGATGTTTGGTCTTTATGTTTTGAGTACAGCGGTTAATTACAGTGCTTAGTTTGAATAAGCATAACCATAAGCGAGTGCCTCCCTCAATAACTTTAGCTTCAGTAACTTCAAAAGATGCTTGTGCATGTTCCAGATTGTCTAAATTGCACAAAGCTTCAAAACCTTCACCTCCAGAGATCCAGCTACTTCCTACCACTGCACTGAAGCAGAAGTAAATATGCCCCTTTATCAACCCTCTTATCAGAAACCTTGGCAAAGTGTTTTTCAGTACAAGATATTCTAATTTTCATTAGATGCCTGTAACTAATAACAAAAGCTTCATCATAAATTTACCTTATTAGATTTATCTTTAGAAAAGATAGTAGAGTAACTCATCACACAACCTCCAACTGAATCACATTCAGTATTTATTCTTATGCCCTTCATTTATTGTTCATTTAGTTGTTAGTTATTCTTGTTTAATCTTTTGTTAAAACTTAATTTAATACAATTGTGTCTTCCTTGTGTTGACAACACAGTAGCTCTACAAATCAAACAATATCTCGCAACTCCTTCACATTTATATATTTCAACAATCATTGGTTGTTAATTATTACGGTGAAATTCAGTGACTGGTGCCCAGAAGGAGAAGGAGCAACTAATTAAGTCTCATGCATGCTCACCTTAAGTAAATTGAAATCAAAATCTCAATATTAACATCAATATTGATGTTAATATTTGAGACCAAATTATCACTTCTTATTTGGTGGCATGTGTGAGACAAAGTAAATTTCAGTACATATAAATGTGTATTTTACTACTCCTATAACTTTGTCTTAAATTATTATCTTTACCTACTTAGTATTTTTTAACATTATATTCTCCATCATGAATTTATCTTTATAAACACAAATACATTATTCATTAATTCATTCATTTTCCTTCGGCTTAGTCCCTTTATTCATCAGGGGGTCGCCACAGCGGAATGAACTGCCAACTTATCCAGCATATGTTTTACTCAGCCGATGTGCTTCCAGCTGCAACTCAGTACTGGGAAACACCCATACACCCTCATTCACACACATTCACTACGGCCAATATAGTTTATTCAATTCACCTATAACGCATGTCTTTGGACTGCGGGGGAAACCAGAGAACCCGGAGGGAACCCGCCCAAACGCGGGGGCAAATTTCACACAGAAATGCCAACTGACCCAGCCGGAACTTGAACCAGCGACTTTCTTGCTGTGAGGCAACAGTGCTAACCACTGAGCCACCATGTCGCCCCACAAATACTTTATACATTTATAATATAGTTCACCATTTTTTACATTTAATTTTTATTATTCCCACATGACTTCAATGATTCAGAGACTTCACAAAGGTAGTATATTATTGTTCTGTTTTTCATAAAGGCACTGAATACCTTACGAGTATGAACATGAAAAGATAACAATACCAAAAAACAATAACAAGCTTTAAAATCAGCCAAACGCTGTGAGTTTGTGTTGATTGAGAATTATGATGGGCAAGAGAACAATCTTTACGGTTGAGGTTATTCGCCCTCCTGTGATTTTCTTTTTCAAATATTTCCCAATTGATGTTTAACAGAGCAAGAGCTCAGTATTTCCTATAATATTTTTTCTTCTTCTGGAGAAAGTCTTATTTGTTTTATTTCTTCTTTTTAATTTTTTTAAACCATTTCAAGATGAATATTATTAGCCCCCTTAAGCAATATTTTCTTTTGATTGTCAACAGAACAAACCAGCATTATAAAATAACTTGTCTAATTACCCTATATTGCATAATTCACCTAATTAACCTAGTTAAGCATTTAAATTGCACTTTAAGCTGAATACTAGTATCTTGAAAAACATCTAGTAAAATATTATGTACTGTCATAATAGCAAAGATAAAAGAAATCAGTTGTTAGAAATTAGTTATTAAAACTATTATGTTTAGAAATGTGTTGAAAAAAAGTCTTTCCATTAAACAGAAATTGGGGAAGAAAATATACATAGGGGCTAATAATTCAGGAGGGCTAATAATTCTGACCTTAAAGGGGTGGTCCACAGTGTATTTTTAAGGCTTGGTTGTGTTTTTAAGATGTAAAGTGTGTGCTCATGATTCACTTCACTTTATTTCTCATAATTTAGATCTCACAATACCACTCTCTCACAGTTTTAAATTTGTTTCTCATAATTCTGATTTTGTGTTAAAGGTGCAGTAGGTGATCTGCCAAAATGCTAACGGGTTAGCATAATATCTTTGAAACAGTCCCTCCCCTGCCGTCCAAAGCCGTGGCTCCTGAAACACGAGCACACCCACCTTAAAGATGACAGCAGACAAACCACTAGGTCATGTCATTCGCCAGCTAGAAAATTTTACAGTAGTTTATAATACTGCAATTCTGAACGAAAAACTGTATTATATCTAGCACGTTTTCAGTTGTGTAGGAAGCTAAACTTGTCATAATGGTCTCACTCTCTCATGCGTGTTGTCCTAAAGCCACTACTGTATGCTTAGTGGCTGGCTGGTGGCATGCAGGAATTACACTTATTACTAAGCCATGCTTACACACCAGAAAATCAGGTTATTTTTTTACCTATTTTTTATATACAGCTACTCGCTAACATGAAAATGACTGTCATGTTTCGTAGTTCGTCTGAAAGGCCCGCCCTCAAGAGACTCTGATTGGTCAGCTAACATAATGTGCTGTGATTCGCGGATCGGCTCCGCATCACCACATCACGCCCCTACTAGCACGTGCGTTAGCACTGTGTAAACAGAGAAGCTGTTAGCAGCCTGAATCAGACAGAAAATGGAGCACACCTCACACCTTCTCTCTAAAATAAAATCTGACAAGTGTCTTTCACATATATTCGGAATAAGCATGTGTAAGTAATATGGAACGTTCTCATATCTTTTGCGAGTTTGTTATTTGAAATCTATAACGCACGGAAAGCTGCCGCATAATTAGAGAGACACGCATAGAGAGACACTGCAGCGCTGCAGAAAATGTGTGCGTGTTTACAGCGGTTTGATGGATAAAATATGAATTTGTAGCTAAAATGTTAGCGGTGCCAAACAGCATTTCCTGTTGTTTACATCCTTGTTTACGTCATTGCTACAACATACTGTTAACACTAGAAGCTGCATTTAATAGATCAATTTTAACAAATAAAAACACTTACAGGTTGTGGCTCACAATCCACAGCTTCGTCGGTTGGAGGAGTTTTTAAATAATTAAAACTAAATTGTAATACAATAGAAGCTCTGTGGAAATATCAGTGTTTGGAGGGCATTAAATCCCATCTGGCCACGCCCCGTTGCTGCGCAGGGTATGTGCGCACGTAACCTGAAGCGTTTATGATCTCACTAGCCCGGATGTATTTTTTATAGCCTCCAAATTCATTCGCTGTAGGCTTTGCTAAGCTAACTCTATAAAAGCCAACATCTCCCTTTGCATTGAACTTTGAGTGTCTTACATTCAAAGATGTTGTTTATGTTCACACAGCTACATTACACATCAACTAAAGTTTAAAATATGATATCGTAGAGGACCACACCTTTAACTGTACATTTGTTTGTCTTCAAACCAAACATACGATTAGAAATTGCAAAGTGTAGATCCTGTCTGGCCAGTGTGTTACAACAATACTTCAAAAAGAAATCCAAAGTGTTTTCAACCACATCTGGAAGCGTTCAAAAGTGGACAAGCTCAAATGTTTTACACCCCATTATATCATTTAAAATCCAAAACAAAAATCTTTATACCAGGTGAAAACAGGGCCTTCATAACCTGTGTTCAGTAAATCTCATTAAAGCAGAGAGGCATCCAAATTAGCCTAATTGAGTTCCAGTTATCTTCTAGAGATATTTCTCTTCTGCTGTGTGCATTAGTATTGTTATTTCATTCTCAAGCTGCAAAACAAACAAGCAAGCTGAAGACAAAGAGAGCGAAAAATGACAATGACACATGGAAGAGGCTGGGGAGAGGAGAGACAAACGTTGAGGGAAGAGAGAATGAGAGAGAAAGAGACTGGAAGAAACAATGAAGGGAACAGGAGAGAATAAAGCTCAGAGAGAGTCAGCCATTTGGAAGATTTCCCATCGCGGGGTCATGGGGTCAACACAGCTTAAACTAGATCTGTTGACCTCTTGGTCTCTTGGCCATGAAAGTGTTTGTTTAGGTAGCCTGGCCTGGAGGTCAATGTTTTATTTGGACATGCTCCATCCTCGCCTTGAAAAATTGTTTCTTTGGCTGGAGATAATCCATCATTCCCTATTCAATGTGAGGAACAAATACTTATAGATTTACAGGTTACAGCAGTCTTTTAAAGGTCATTCTGGTTATGCTGTATATTTTCATCTCTCCAATATATTTTATCAGATATGTTATGTTAAAGAATAAAAGAATGGGATGGATTTTAATTGCTTTTAAGTCTTCGGTTTGATGAGATGTTGCATTTTTGCCATGAGCAATTTCTGATCTTTTTAAAAAGACATCACATCAAAATTTTCAAGATCACTTTGCTCATTCCTTTTCACTGTGAAGAGCGCCACTTACACATTTAAAGCAGGGATTTAATGCTCATTTCTGTTTTGTAGTATATTTTCATGTCTTCAACATTCATTCATTAATTTTCTTTTCGGCTTAGTCTCTTTATTAATCTGGGGTCGCCACAGCGGAATGAACCGCCAACTTATCCAGCATATGTTTTATGCAGCGGATGCCCTTCCAGCTGCAGCGCATCACTGGGACACATCCACACACATACACTACGGTCAATTTAGTTTACCCAATTCACCTGTACTGCATGTCTTTGGACTTGTGTGGGGAGCACCCGGAGGAAACCCACGCAAACACGGGGAGAACATGCAAACTCCACACAGAAATGCCAACTGACCCAGCCGAGGCTTGAACCAGTGACCTTCTTGCTGTGAGGCGATTGTGCTACCCACTGCACCACCGTGCAGCCCTGTCTTCAACATATTATATTATATTATATTATATTATATTATATTATATTATATTATATTATATTATATTATATTATGTGACACGGTGGCTCAGTGGTTAGCACTGTCACCACAGAGCAAGAAGGTCACTGGTTCGAGTCCAGGATGGACCAGTTGGCGTTTCTGTGCATGTTCTCCCTGTGTTCGCTTGGGTTTCCTCCGGGTGCTCCGGTTTCCCCCACAGTCCAAAGACATGCGGTATTTGTGAATTTAATAAACTAAATTGGCCGTAGTGTATGTGTGTGTGTGAATGTGAGTGTGCATGGATGTTTCCCAGAACTGGGTAGCAGCTGAAAGGGCATCCGCTGTGCAAAACATATGCTGGATAAGTTGGCGGTTCATTCGGCTGTGGCGACCCCTGATGAATAAAGGGACTAAGCCGGAGGAAAAAGAATGCATTACTCTTCTTCATAAATTCATTTGTAAACTTGCAAATTATATAAAGCAAATGACAACTTAGAAAGTCACTATTTGATAAATCACAAAGGATGAAAATATTTAGATAAAAAATTGTAATATAAAGCCTAAAATAAAAAAAAAACTGAAATAGTCATCTTCTTGAGATATAAACAATTATTATTAATTAAAGGTGTAGTAGGTGATTGTCTTCAGAAACATTTTTTGTTGTGCTGGTTGAAAGTCTCTTCACATTCCAGTAGTAATAATTAAAGTAAATGATCTAAATGTATTTATATGTATTTTTATATTCTGGGTAAGGCATAAAACTAAAAAATGTTCATCCAATTAAATATTGTCCTGAATATTATATATAATATTGTCCATTTAAATAAAATCCTGAATCAATATTGGAGTTAGTTTTGCACGCTGGAGGATGACACCATGGCTGAAACATTTCTTTTAGACAGGTAATGCTGTCATCTTTAAGGTGGGCTCGTGTTTCAGGAGCCATGGCTTTGGACGGCAGGGGAGGGACAGTTTTAAAGATATTATGCTAACCCGTTAGCATTTTGGCAGATCACCTACTGCTTTAACACAAAATCAGAATTATGAGAAACAAATTTAAAACTGTGAGAGAGTGGTATTGTGAGATCTAAATTATGAGAAATAAATCTGAAATGGCAAACAAATTTGAAACTGTGCGTAACCTCAATAATGAGAGAAAATTTTCAATAATGAGCAATAAATTGGCAATTGGCAAATTCTCAGGAACACTGTAAAGATTTTTTACTAATTTAGGTAGATTGAACATAAAACAATTAAGATTCCCCAAAACAAATCTCCAGAATTGTGTTGTTTCAGCTCATTTTAAAGTAGTTTGAACAAAACAGCAAAAATCTCTTTTGTTAGTGAAAAGCTACACTGATATACAAAACCTGAAACTGCAAAAATCACATATAAATATATATATAATATATATAAAACCACACTTATGAAAAACAAATGATAAATTGCAACTTGAATCAGAATTACAGTTGTTCAAATTGTGAGAAATCTGTCCAACTGAGAGAAAATAAAATCACAATTATCAGCAAACATTGTCCAATCTAAAATCTCACAATAGGGAGAAACATTGAAAACATTCAATGCTGCAATTCAGTTGCAAAACAACAACATTTATGTATTTTTTTCTCTGAAGAATAAAAAAGGTCACATCATGTAATTCAAGCTATACTGTACATCAAGAAGGACCCTTAAATCACACCTACTCATTCAAGGCCATCCATATTACTTACAGGATGAACACACAAGTAATGTATTAAAGAGTCATATAAACCAGTGTTGTATAGGGTGGAGTACTCTTATCAGCTCTCCAGTGTGTTACACGCGGCTACTTATTATAGCACGGAGCGCTAGTACTACATCACCATTAGTAACCTCTGATACTGAAAAGAGGATTCCACCCCCACTAATGCTTTATAGCCTGACAGTGCTAGCAAGCTTGATAAATGTCCACACGGCTGTTGTTCCAACCAGCTCCACTCTCACAAAGGAACAAAAAAAATGTGCGCAAAGCAAGCTCTGACAAAGTTCTTACCAATGCAATAATTCAACACGATAATTTTCTTTCAGCGCACAACATTTCCCATGTGGAAATTGTTTGTTTACAGTTGGTTTTCCTTCCCAAACCGCTTTCAAAGTATGCCAAGGATCCAGTTTGTGAAATGCAAACTCTTTGTCTCTGTAGACCAAGATTTAATACAACAGTAATTTGTCATGAATGGCAGTTCATGAGGTCCCACCAGGCTTTGGATCTTCTCTGCAGTCTAGACGACGATTTAAAGATGGCTGCCCGGCCCCGCGATGAGCTTGCAAATGACTCTTGAGTGTAGTCTGCAAAAGCTGACCCCGCCGTGGCCCAAGCTCCCGTTCGCTCACACTGGCAGTGATCCAGTTGTCAGGTGCTGCCATCTCCACTTCAATCAGGAGCCAGCGCCGCTAAACGCATCCAGATACTTGCTTAATTTATTCTAATTAACGTCAACACAAAAACAACAACAAAGCATTCCGGTCCAAACCCACAACTGTGTAAGACAACAAATAGGGAGAGGTTTAAACAAATCAGACATTAGATCTGCATCAATTAGCAGTCTTACAGAGAACAAGGGGGGAAAAAAATCTCACCTGTTTTGAACAGATGAAACTAGAAAGGACAAATGAGAGGATAATTTTTTTAATAATATTGTTTTTATGTGCATTTTCTGTGCAAACCTACACTTCTTTACGGAAAGAAGATTTTTTTCAACACATTTCTAAACATAATAGCTTTAATAACTGATTTATAGTAACTGATTTCTTTTATCTTTTCCATGATGACATTACATAATATTTTACTAGATGTTTTTCAAGATGCTAGTATTCAGCTTAAAGTGCAATTTAAAGGTTTTACTAGCTTAATTAGGTTAACTAGGCAAGTTAGAGTAATTAGGCAAGTTCTTGTATAATGATGGTATGTTTTGTAGACAATCGAAAAAAAATATTCCTTAAAAATATTGACCTTTTTTAAAAAAATAAAAACTGCTTTTAGCCAAAATAAACCAAATAAGACTTTCTCCAGAAGAAAAAATGTTATAGGAAATACTGTGAAAAATTCCTTGCTCTGTTAAACATTATTTGGGAAATATTTTTAAAAGAAAACAAAATTCACAGGAGGGATAATAATTTTAACTTCAACTGTATGTGATGAAGCCTATTAGCTTGCAGTCAGAATTCAAGATACAGAGGCAAAACTGACCTGTAAGAGTTACTGTTTTTATATTTAGCCTCTATTATAGTCTATATCTAAATGTCTGAATCGATCAAAAGTTAACTTACAAACAAGTTCTGTTTTTGCTTTGTTTCATCAATATAGCCCTTAAGTCAGAGCAGAACATTCATGTTTCTAAGAGCTGCACTGCTGCTTTTACTCCTGAGTTAATCTCCAGAGTTATTGGGACTTGTGGAGCTGCGCTTCGGTGGATTTGCTCTTCAGTATTTGAACTTTCAGCAGTGAAACTTAAACCACACTGAACTGAACTGAACTAAACTAAACTGAACAAAACTCTGAAATCTGGACTTTACTAGAACATGTTAAGCTGCTTTGACACAATCTACATTGTAAAAAGCGCTATATAAATAAACTTGAATTGAACTGAATATTTGAATAAATCTTTTTTTATTATTTTTGTTTTCTATGCAGAAATCACAAATCAACACAGACCAAACTCCTGTAATGTTTTCATAATGCATTATATATAGCAGAAACAAAATCTAACTTCTAGCTACATTTGGATTATACTACTGGTACTTACTTTAGTTCTTTAAATAGCTACACAGCTACAATGTCAGTTTAGTTTTTTTGCAATACTCATATATTTATATTGTGTGTGCAACTCGTTTTAAGTCATTAAAACATGCCTTTTCTGTGTAAATTGGTAGTGGAACTGCCTGGAAAGCAGCACGATACTGAAAAAATATGCGATATTGTTATTGAGTATTACAATAACGATATTTCTTACAATATAACATTTCCCTAGAAAAATGCTATTTTTATTACCTGTTTTTAAATAATATATTTCATGATATTAAAATGAACAGGTAAAAGATTTTTTTTTTTAGATCTTATTAATTCTAATTCTGACTAAAAAACTGTGTCAATAAGTATGGCCGCCATAAGTATTAATTTTCAGCTCTAGGTTCACCTTTGTGCCGCTCCAGCTGATAGCAAATGGCCCTGATTTTATATCAGAGATTTTGTTTTTAGAAAAACACTGTTTTGAAGCTTTGTGGTACCATCTTTCACACATGCAAACACACACAAAAGAACAGACACAAATACTATTAATCAAGTCAAAATTCTATAATTATATTATCTAACTAATTAGAGGGGCCGCACGGTGGCACAGTGGATAGCACAATCGCCTCACAGCAAGAAGGTCGCTGGTTCGAGCCTCAGCTGGGTCAGTTGGCATTTCTGTGTGGAGTTTGCATGTTCTCCCTGTGTTCGCGTGGGTTTCCACTGGGTGCTCTGGTTTCCCCCACAAGTCCAAAGACATGCGGTATAGGTGAATTGGGTAGGCTAAATTGTCTGTAGTGTATGTGTGTGAATGAGTGTGTGTGGATGTTTCCCAGTGATGGGTTGCAGCTGGAAGGGCATCTGCTGCGTAAAACATATGCTGGATAAGTTGTCGGTTCATTCCGCTGTGGCGACCCCAGAATAATAAAGGGACTAAGCCGAAAAGAAAATGAATGAATAACTAATTAGAGATCATTTTTACTACATCGTCCATCTACCATCCTCTGGCCCTTTTTTCAGTATTAACACTTTCAGACACAATCCATTAACACTTAGACATCAAGTGCCATTGTTCATCTAAAAACGGAAATTCTGCCATGATTTAATCACACTTCTTGCTCAAAACTTTTTTTTCTGCAGGGGAAAAAATAAGAAAAATATTAGATATTTAGTTTTTTTATTTCATTTACTTTTTTTTATTTAATGAAAAAACATTTAGATTAGTTTTTATTATGTGCATATTGCATTTTTACATGTAAACCAATAATAAAACAACTATAAGTCTCAATAAATATGTATATCAGTCTTCTTGATCATTTATAATTTTTTTTAATTTTGCTGAGAACAATATGATGTTTACATGCACTCGTTTTACATTCATTAGCACATACTATTGTAGTGAAATCCATTGTTCTACTGTAATTTACACTCCAGTCTAGCAGCTGGCAGACATTTGCCATTCTTTCAATATTTTTCCCCCCATTTTTTATTCTTTCAATTATATTTTAATGGCAGCAAAACAAGAAAAAGTTCAAAAGTGTGAGAATGGTTCATCTAGTTAGCTACAGTTAGTCTCCTTTGCTCACCAAGACTTCATTTATTTAATTAGATCTTCATTAACAGCAAAACTATCATTTGTGAAATAATTGAAAACTATAAATCTGTTTTAAAATCTAATGCAAAATCTAAACTTTCAGAGATGATTTCTCCAGTCCTCATAATTTGTCATTTAATTCTTCAGAATTAATTCTTTAATTGATTTGTTATTATTATTTTCAATGTCATAAACAGTAGCCATACTTTGAGGATTATTTGATAAATAAGATCTTTTGTTCAGTTTATAATGCATCCTCGCTAAATAAAACCGTTAATTTCTTCCATGAAAATTACAAACCTTTGAACATTAGTGTAAATGATCACACAATTGTCAGTTTTCGGTAACCTTTTCTTTCCGTTCTGTTGCACTATACACTTTAAAATGCTTGAAAGCAGCTTACACAGATCAGTAATTTATTACTTTTGATTTAATTAACAGCACTTAATTAAAATGCTAAATCAACATCCCTTACACACAAAGGTGCGGCATGCCATCAGAAAAAGACAATTTCCATCTAGTCAGAGTCATACATTCTTCATTATTTTTTTATAGGCCTCATGGGGAAAGTGAAATCAGCCCTATTTCAACATGAACGCATGCAGATGAAAAAGTGTGAAAAGCAGCCTAAACATCAGTGCCACAGCATCAAAATATGCTGTTCAACCCACAGAACACGCAACAGAAGATCAAAGCTTTCTAAGCTCACATACGCACACACTCCCTCCTGCTCAAGCCATAAATCAAAGGTTTGGAAATGGTACGCTGGATAGTGAGGTATGGAGGAGAAGAATTAGGCTTGAGTGACAGAGCAGTAAAAGGCTGCTGCTGCGTGATGCTCCCTTGGCCTGTCCACTCTGATGGGACCTGTTTGCCTTTTCAGCAGTGTGGGGTGAAGCGTGTATCCGCTGAGAGGCATCCCAGGAGAGGTCGTCACAAGGGTTATGTTTGCATTGTCACGCATTAACAGACATACACACAGTCGGAAATGCACACACAGTGTGTTTGTCACTCCATGTCAGCATCATTGTCAGTACAGTGGAGAAGAAGCTGGAAAAAGGGACAGAGGGTCATCTATAGGAGCTAGACGGCAGAAGCCCATCAAAACGTAACACCGCACATCAAAAAGCGTTTTGAGAAAACACTCTGCGTGAATGACAGAAGAAGAGCAAGAGCTTGTCACATCTTAGTGCTTTTGTTCGAGAACAGTGTTTCATCTCGACTGATTCTTTTCTGCTGTTTCAATCTGGGAGCTGCTATATTCACCCAGTGAACACTGTCAGTGATGCTCTATGACAAACAAGTCGGTGGAGACTTCACTGAGTAGGGCTGGGAATTGAGAACGCTCCATTGAAGAAAACAACCTCAAAAGACTCAAATGGTGTGTGCAGTATTTGTCTAGAATAATGTTGTAATTGTTCGGGTTATAATTGTTCGGGTTATAATTGTATAAATGTTGTAATTGTTTACAGTGTGCAAGCTGATATAACAGAGTTTGTCACTCACTTTCCAACAAACATTTGAAAAAATTCAAAACTGCTTTTACACACAAAAACTTAGTTATTGTAGTTAAAACATGGTGACCACCAATTAGCCATGGTTTAACAACACCGACCATTGTATTTGTATTATAAATGTGGTAACATACAAATGTTAATCAATGTGTTAAATACACCATTAGTATAACAAAAGTCTGTATAATTCAAGTTGTGAAAGCAAAAATATCCCTGTATGAGTTTTTGTTTTAGTATAGTTTAGTAGGCCTACTATCAAATTCCCGAATATTAGCAAGTAAGAATGTTTATACTTAAAGTATAGACTTTAATACAACTGTTCATAAAATAAGAAATTAATACTGAGTGACTTACCAACTCCAACTAACGTTAAAATAGTTCCAAACATTGTGCACCACAGAGCAAAGTATTGGTGTTAATTTCTTGAATTAACCTGTTTTGAAACAATAATAGGAGTCAAGCTTCAATGATCCATTTTTTAACATTTTTATTTCTAAATATATCTACTTGGAACAAATCGTTTGAACTTATGAAATGAACTCACCCATTTTCTTCTACTTACAGTGTAACGTAGCTACACAAATACTCTGCATAATTTATAGTTATCTAAAACAAAACAAAAATACGCTACATTAAACGTTACTTCAAAAAAAACATGACAAAAGCCAATAGGCTAACTGAATATAAAGTTATTGAACTCACTTGTAAAGCCCTCTATCCATGGTTTTGAAGTTCGTCACTGAAGTCAATTCATGTTTCGTTTACAGAACACAAGAACTCGAAAGCATCCATCTTAAAACTACACGTTGTTTACACTTGTTACAAACCACAGACCTACACAGCAATGGGTACCTGTTTGATTCGCGGATAAATGACTCTTTAGATGCGGTGAATCAATGAATCAAACTCATCGGTCCGAAACGGCCGCATTTGAACTGGTTAGAGACTGAACTTGACAGGATCTGGATATGAAAACGTTTTGATGTAACTAAAAGGTCACTAATAATTAAACTACATTAAACGGAAGATAAATGCAGGTAGTCTAAAACAGGCCTAGTATTTTTCTATTGTAAACTAAAACGTCAATAGAATACGTTGTTCTGCTTCGTATTTTGGAAACAAAGATACATTTTGTGTATCTAAACGGTCGTTTGTAATCATAATGGTTTATTAATTTTAAATTTGTGTTTTTTAATGTGGGCGACACGGTGGCTCAGTGGTTAGCACTGTCGTCTCACTGCAAGAAGGTTGCTGGTTCGAGTCCAGGCTGGGCCATTTGACGTTTTTGTGTGGAGTTTGCATGTTTTCCCCGTGTTGGCGTGGGTTTTCTCCAGGTGCTTCGGTGCAATCCAAACACATGCGCTATAGTTGAATTGCATAAACTAAACTGTAGTGTATGAGTAAATGTGAGTGTGTATGCATGTTTCCCAGTACTGGGTTGCAGCTGGAAGGGCATCCGCTGTGCAAAACATATTCTGGATAAGCTAGCGGTTCATTCCACTGTGGCGACCCCTGATAAATAAGGGACTAAGCCAAAGGAAAATTAATGAATGTTTTTTAATGTAATCACAGTTGTGTATTGCAGTTCATAAATATGGAGCAACTGTCATCAACACTGATAATAAGGAATGTTTCTTGAGCAGCAACTCATGTTCATGCTGAAAGTGAAATGCTTTTAAGTTAAATCATGTGTTAAACAATGAAACAGAAAGAGTATTTATTAGACAGCTGGTTTTATTTTATTTTTTATTGGATTTTTGATCCAGCAAATGCAGTATTGGTGAACAAACCTTAATTTTTCATATTTTTAAACCAATTTTATTTTTATATAAAATATGCACTTTGTTCTTTGTTATACTTCAAAGCAGATTATGTTTAGGGATATGCAAGCAAAATCCATAGAGATATAAGTGAGCATTTGTGTATGACCTCGACCACTGAGACAAAGTGATGCTGAAAAACACCTTCTCCACCTCCATCTCATGGGTCACAATCAAAATCAGGCAAATCAATAAATAATAAAACACAACTCACAATCATAAACGTGAAGGGCACTATCCCAACCTTCCCAGCAGTGGCATAAAAATATTTATCGGAGTCACCGTTTCTGTCATTCTCCATCTCTTTCTCCATATCTCTGGTTTGTTGTCTGTCTGCTTTGGTCAGGAGGTAGCAGGCTCTCATGTTAAATTTGTGTTGACAGCACAAGTGCCTTATTTATTGGAGCTGTCAATCGAATGAAAATTTTAATTGAATTAATGACATCATTTGGTGCTAGTTAATCTGACTAATTGCATACGTCAATGATTGCAGAGAAAAATCGCACAAATGAAGGCAAAATATAGGCATTATAAAAAAGGCTTTGTTTCAAATCGCTAAACATTTACAGAAGTACATTTCACAATCGGATTTCTCTCAAACATTCAGACATATTAATTAAATTTTTTAGCATGTTTTCCCCTTTTTAATAATCAATACAAAATTCATGTTAAATTCCTACTTTTTGTTTATGTTTTTCTGCTTCTTTTGTGGGCACCATAATACATTTTGTGTATAAAATCAAAATCTATTGTAACATTATAATTGTTTATTTATTGATTGATTGTTTGACAAATGTATGTACAGTATGTATTTATTTAAAAATGGTGCTTTTGAATGTAATATATCACAGGTCCCACAAAAATGTAAAGCAACTGTTATAAACACTGATAATCAGGAATGTTTCTTGATCATCAAATCGGCATATTATATTGATTTCTATAACAAGGCTGAAAATCTATGTTCATGCTGAAAGTTGATGAAAATGAAATGCTTAAATAATGTGTTAAATTATTCACATAGAAACTGAGACAGAAACAGTATATCAAAGTAATAACATTTCATAATATCAGCCAACTGTTGCTATTGGATTTTTTGATTCAGTAAATGCCTACATCAATGCACTTCACAATCGAAAGTGTCTCAAACCTTCACACAGATTATTTGCATTATTTTTTAGCACGTTTTTCTTTTTTTTTTTTAATAATCAGCATGAAAGGTATGTGTTAAATTGCTACTTTTTTCACCTTCACTTCAAGAAATCTTGACAGGCCGCAAATAAAAATGCCCATCTATATGCTGGTTCTTCCAAGGCACAGCTGGCGCAGATGACAGACTCTGACAGAGGCTTCCTCAGGAGAATGACCTGCAGGAGGCGAAAGGGGACGCGTCCTCTGAGGTGCCGAGGAGAAAAGCAGCAGGGTTCTTCTTCGACGCCAAAAAACTGATTCGCATACTGTGAAATGAAGGTTTAGTTTCCGACACTTTTACTGCCTCCATCATATTATGTAGAAATGAGGTATGTGTGACCTTTGCGGTGTAAATGAGATCTGAATACAGAATTAGAAGCATCAAGCCAAGCGCAGTGTGACTGCTGTGTATGTGTATATGATTACCACCCATGTCTGTTTCATCCCCAGGTCAAATTGACATGCCATGTCAGGCTGTGTGTGTCACTATTGTCTCTCATTTTCCTCCACTTTCATTTCCAGAGCTGTCTGAGCTGTTCTCATTACCACTCACAGGAAGAGTCTACCGGTTGGGGCTCAGGCCGGCTGGACCAATTCTGCCTGCAGTAATTATGTTTTGAGAGGGAGGCAAGGGCACAGACTTATAAGCAATGATGGGCTAGTACAGCACCCTGCTGCGAATGCACTGAAAAACAGTGGCCTCTAGTGGTCACGCCTGAATACCGCAAGCATTCCCACACCTGTCGATACAGATCTGTTCAATCTTCTTCACGTTGACAATTGTTTACACTCATGCCTGCATTGAAAATATTCCACGATTGCAGAGATCAAACAAGGGCAGCGTATGTTGATGCACTACATTAAATAAACATGTATTAAGCATCAATGTGGATGCGTGATGCGCAGCGATCACATAAGAGTAAATAATCATTATTTAATGGCCTTGCATGGAAAGCGGCACCTCCCAGCCCTCTCTATAAGGGCCAATTTGGCTGACAGGTCTTCAGATGAAGATGAAAAGTGCTTCTGTTTTATTAAGCACCACTGACATGAATATCCAGGGCACATCTTTGATAATGCTGTGTACTGCAGTAGTGTTTTAAAAGCCACTGCTTTGCGCATAATGGAAACAAGGCCCTCTCAGGTCGCAAGTCTGCATGGATGAACGGCAAGCTGCGGTGGCTTTGAAAGGAAAATAAACATGCAGAATGCTGGCTGTGCGGTGCGAAAGGCTAAATGACATAATTAGTCTCGATCTTGGCCCAAATTCGCCCACCATGAATTAGCTGCAATAGTGTAAACACTGAGCTTTGGACAGGCATGACAGGGTTTTGTTTTTGACTAATTGCATTTGATAACGAGTCTCACTGTTAGACATGATTATTACATCAATGGAATAATTAGCATTTGTGTTGGAGTTCTCCCATGAACACAGGAGCCTCTTCGACAGGTTTTGGCAGATGTGAAAATTTTAACTTTTTTTATGTTAAATTTCCCAGTAAAAAATGGCGTTACGGTGGCGCAGTGGGTAGAACAATCGCCTCTCAGCAAGAAGGTCACTGGTTCGAGCCTTGGCTGGGTCAGTGGGCATTTCTGTGTGGAGTTTGCATGTTCTCCCTGTGTTTGCGTGTGTTTCCTCCAGGTGCTCCGGTTTCCCCCACAGTCCAAAGACATGCGCTATAGGTGAATTGAGTAAGCTAAATTGTTCGTAGTGTATGTGTTTTCCAGTGATGGGTTGCAGCTGGAAAGGCATCCGCTGCGTAAAACATATGCTGGATAAGTTGGTGGTTCATTCCACTGGCGACCCAAGAATAATAAAGGGACTAAGCCGGAAAGAAAATTAATCTCTAAAACATTTCACTTTGTCAATTAATGGATGCATTCATTTACCTTTCTTTGATTCTTTTCTGTTTCCTCTCATTCTTTATTCTGTTTCTCTCACTCTCATTCCCATTTCCCTTTGGCTAATAGTGACCAGGATGAATAAGTGACACTAGAATAATAGTCAGGAGAGAGAAGAGTAATTACGAGGTCATGGGGGTTTTATGCAGAACATGAAAAGCCCCTTGTAGAAATCAGGTCCAAAGGGCGGCAGGGGACAAGAGGTGAAAAGACATGAAAATGAAAATACTGTCATCAGAAAGACAATTAAACAGAACCAGTGCTGGAGAAGCTATTTTGAAACTCGTTCAAGCAAATAACTGTCAGGTCAAATAACACTTTTGAAGAAGTGGCAAGGTAAAAACTGAAATGAACCACAATCAGTTGCATCCAAGCACTCTCATGGGGTCCATTGGCATAGGTACATGGAGGTGCATGCCCCACATGAAAAAAAAACACTACAGTAATTTATAGTAAATACTAGTGTTTTTGAGCCATAGTAAAATGACTGTATATATAGTATGTAGAGTATTTACTACTCTGTTGATGAGCATAATGTAGTATCAACTAGCGTGAATTGACAAACTTTAATAAATACCATCATATATTTTTGTTTTTATTACACTAAACTGTATTTTATTGTAGTATAATATTTATCATTTAAACTGTAGTATATAATTTGGTAATTTATTTATAGCGGTAACTATAGAATTTAACAAATTAATGTAAGTACTGAACTATAGTATTGTTCAATAACACTAAAGTATTTACTATATGGCCACTGATAGTATGATGGTTTGGGGGAAAAATACACTACCTGACAAAAGTCTTGTTACCTATCCAAGTTATAGAAACAAGAAATAATAACTTTACTTCTAGTTGATCATTTGGCATCAGAAGTGGCTTATATGAAAGGCAAAGGCCTCTAGATTACGCTTATTTTACCAAAATATTTTTTTTTTAAATTATTTAATTAGGACAGTAAGGTCTGACTTTGCTTAGACAAAAGTCTTGTCACTTAACAGAAATAATGTACGGTATAGAATAAAGTCATGGTGAAGTGGAAAAAGAATTAATATTGTGTATGACTCCCATGAGCTTGGACGACTGCATCCATACATTTCTGCAATTACTCAACTTATTAATAAGTCATCTGGAATGGCAAAGAAAGCATTCTTGCAGGACTACTAGAGTTCATCAAGATTCTTTGGATTCATCTTTAATGCATCCTTCTTCATCTTACCCCAGACATGCTCAATAATGTTCATGTCTGGTGACTGGGCTGGCCAATCCTGGAGCACCTTGACCTTCTTTGCTTTCAGGAAATTTCCGAATTTGCCCTCTCCTGTGGTTTGTAATGTAATGGGCAGCACAAATGTCTTGATATCTCAGGCTGTTAATGTTGCCATCCACTCTGCAGATCTCTCGCATGCCCCTATACTGAATTAAACCCAAACCATGATTTTTCCTTCACCAAATTTGACTGATTTCTGTGAGAATCTTGGGTCCATTTGGGTTCCAATAGGTATTCTGCAGTATTTGTGATGATTGGGATGCAGTTCAACAGATGATTCATCAGAAAAAATCCACCTTCTGCCACTTTTCCAAATCAACTAGAAGTCAAGTTATTATTTGTTGCTCTTACAACTGGGATCGAGGACAAGACTTTTGTCAGGTAGTGTATATAGAATATTAACATCTTTTGTGTATATGTGACTCTTTCAGTTCTATCCTCTCTAAATGGGAAACAAACCAACTTCGATTAATTGATTGACATTGATGCAAAAAACAATTCATGAAATTGATAAAGGCACAGAATGTTAAGATAAAGAGAGAGATAGATGGATGGATGGATGGATGGATGGATGGATGGATGGATGGATGGATGGATGGATGGATGGATGGATGGATGGATGGATGGATGGATGGATGGATAGAATCTAATTTGGTATTAACAACATGTACTTGACAAAGTGACCAGTGAGTGTGTGTTTATGCATACGAGGCAACATAATAATCAAATGTAATCAGAATACTATTTATCAGGCACAAAAATTAATAACGATGTCACGTAGAAAAAAAGCATGTGAACAGATAAATGTGGCACACTAGAAAAATGAGACCTTATAAATTATACTTGGCGAACCACAGTCCATTTAAGTAAGTAATTATGGCATTGTTGTCTTCTTAAGGGCTACTTGATAACCAGGGTTAAAAGCGGGGGTGGGTTAACACCATCTGCTATTGCAGCGCTATGGCAATATGAGTCGCAGATGTAAGATTACACCATGAAATGTTAGGGAGAAAGGGACAGGTCAGATAACACACACCACACAAACACACATAAACATACAGTAGCTACATATCAAATCATCTACATTTTTTACGTTCCATCCTTAATTACATAATTACATTCAAGTTCCTCCCTTAATAGTATGTCTCTTTCATAATCTGACCTCTGTGAGTAATTGCTTGCAAATAGCTGATATTAGTCTGTCATTTGAAGTAATTATTGTGACATACGGTTGAAAACTATTTCTGTACAAGCCAATCGATGTAAAATCATGTAGATGTGGATGTGTTTAATATGCAAAGGTGCAGGAAATAGCAGATTGTGGAGTGTCACAAACACATTTGGTGTCAGACTCACCTGGCCAGTAGGGTCACTGCAGGAGATGGGTAGAGGGGGGAGAGGGTGAAATGAAACCCCATAAAGCCTCCAAACAGAAAGAACAAAACACCAGTGCAGGACGCCAGTATAGTGGAAGAGACTGGGTTAAGATTAAAGGAAGGGATGTGGTTGTGATCAAGTGGGTGAAAGGAAAGAGAAGGCTTATAGTGGTAATAATGACACTCTTAAAAAGAGCCTACAGTGCATTACAGTGGACAAACCCTGGGCCTTCAGCCAGCGAAGACTAAGAAACAGACATACAGACACTTGGACTTACAGTTTGCGGTGACAAGAAACAAAGGTCAAAAGACCAAAGAGAGACATATACCTGTCAGGATGATGCAGCAGATTCTTCAGGAAATGTATATAGAGCCTGACCTGTTGGCTGAACTTAACGAAGAGCAGAAGCAGATCCTCTTCTATAAGATTCGGCAGGAGCAGGTGCGACGCTGGAATGAGAGGGAGAGAAGAGACCCGAGTTCTGCTGGGAAAAAGAAGAGTGAGTCCCTGGTTCATTTTATGGCTTTATTTAAGGATGACCATGTGTGTGTTAGGTCAATGAAACATGAGCATTTTTAATAAACAGCAGTTGTAAGAAGATTTTTACATTTAAGGCATAAATATAGATGTCTTTGCATTGGATAACAAATTATTAAACCAAGTGGCATTTATTAAAGGAATACACTATGCAGGAATATCTAACTAAACGCTAGGAAAGACAAGTTATTGAAAATGCTCTGGCAATATATGGTGGTAGATGGCATATATTTTGATAACTAAATATATAGAATTTTTCAATCCAAGATAAAGACACGAATACATATTTTTTATGTGATATTATTTATTTTACTGTACTTGCTTGTGTAAAAAAAATGTTTTTTAATGATGCTTGCTCACCAAGGCTGCATTTATATGATGAAAAATGTGTTTTGTTATGTTATTACAACTCAAAATAACTGTTCTCTGTTTTTATGTATTTTAAAATGTTATTTATTCGTGTTATGGCAAAGCTGAAGTTTCAGCACCCATTGCATCAGTCTTCAGTGTTACATGATCTCTCTGATAATTCCTATAAATTATTTATTCAGAACTCCTTTATGAATACAACAGCCAGAGCAGCATTTATTTGAAACACAAATCGTGTTTAACATTTTAAAATGTCCCTTTTAGCAATAGTTAATATTTGCTGAATTAAAATATTATTTATTTCCATGTAAAAAACATCATCAACATGTATCATAAGTGATTTTAATTGGTATTATTATCTTACCCTTTAAAGCAGTTAATGACATTGAAAAAATAATGATAGTTTTAAAATATGCCTCAAATTATCTTTGTTCTAAGAATCTGATAGATGTAGACCTAAAAACTGTATAGGACTGATTGTGATGCTGAAAGTGAAATTACCATAAGACACTTTTTAGGAGAAAAAAAATTGAAAACGTATTTTATTATATATATTATATATGACAAATTTAAGGCAATGGTGCAAATGAGCAGGATGTCACAAATGCAGTCTCATTGCATCAAAGGGGCGTCACTGATGTGTCTATGCAATGACAGGTAAAGTTCCTTTGTTTTCAAAAGTTCTTACATTATCTTTTCCAGTTGTCATGTTTCCTTCAGTGTACAAAGAATCCCAGTAGGATAATCTCTTCCAGCTTTGTTGCGCCATGTGTGTTATTTTGTCTTTATCTTATCTGAATACGGTCTGATGGCTCTGGAAAGTGGAGGAAAGATGTTTTCCATGCTATCATTTCGCTATTTGCCATGTGGTGTCTCTTTCCAGGCAACCGCAGAGGCATTCAGTGGCTTCTAGGCTCAGATGGAGAGGTGTGGGTTTGGGTAATGGGGGATGGCCTGGGGGACAAGCCCTTTGAAGATATTGTGGAAGAGCTGATGGAGGAGAGAGCCAGAAAACAGGCCCAGCGAGAGGCGCAGGAACTCCGGTGAGAGAACTATGGGACAGGGTCAAGGGATGGGAGCACCGGGACATTAGGGGTGGGTGAAGATTGACAGATGTGATTCAGTTAAAAATGGAGAAAGAGGAGGGTGGGGGTAATAATAACAGAAGTACAGGGGGATAGAAAGTGCATCACTCAACCTCTGCTGAATTTCCTGAGGCGTGTGAAGGAGGCAGAGATTGAAAAGAAGTTTCGAGATGCCATGGCGAAGGAAAAGGCTCGCTTTGCGGCAGAAAAATGGAAGGAGGAGACGGATGACAGAAAGGCAGCCAAGCAGGAAGAAGAGGAAGATCGCATTAGAGAGGAACTGAAGGTGGGTTTGGCTAGAGTGCGTTTCTTTGAGTATGTGACAAAAAAAAAAACAGAATATTTTATGAGAAGGTGGCGCAGTTCTAAACACAACATCAAATGAAATGTCATGCCTTGTGTCTTTTCAGATTTTAAAGCCAAGAGGATTTCTAAAGGTGAACGAAGCAATTTTGTCCTCATTAAAAAGTTTTTTGTTTTTTTTAAACACATGAAAAGTGCTTTTTAATTAGATTAGATTATTAGCATCTCGCTCAAAAAAAAAAAAAAAAAGTTTACTTAAGAGTTTACTCTTCTGTAGTTACAGTGTACACTAAAAACAGAGGAAAATGAACAGTTGCTATTTACTTGGTCGATATGGTTAGGAACTATACTTTCATTCCGGCGTATTGATTAAGGAATTTTGCTGTCGTACCGTGGCTGATATTAAACAGCACCTGAATATAGTCCCCAGCTAGCTAACTAGTTAACAGTTCTGCGTAATATCATTGCTCTTATTGTTTCCTGATTATCATCTTAAAATATGTTTATAGTTTCTATATCAATGAAATAAGCAACTTTTAATTTTCTGTCAGTATTAGTACAGAATAGTACTTAGTACAGAATATTTAAGCTTTAAATACAAAACTTATTGAAACTCTTTTTTGAATATGTTGAGCAAAATGCTAATGGTCTAATCCAATTCAATGATTTATGCTTAGCTAAAAGTGTTCCCGCCCAGACTCAGAAATCGGCTGAATGGATTCAAAAATGGTAAAACTGAGTATTACATTTAAACTGTAGGCTGCTTTCAGCCAGTATAAAACATTTGCCATAACCACAAAATAAACAACAATTTAAAATAAACAACAACAAACAACATCCTGTTCCAAAAGAAGCATTCATGATTGGATTGGGTCACAACCAATGACATGGTACAGTCACCGAACATTCGACTCCTCCAGCTGAGGCCAGCCATTCACATGCAACCAGTGCTGGCCAACTCACCTCAGGCTATTACAGACACAGACAACATCATCGCTACAGCAGTCCAGTCACACAGTCGCTCACAGAATGGAAAAATCTATAATAAAATCAATTATACATGTTCTTGACCAAACCGTAAACATTAATTTTATTAAAAATAAAATTACTGTCACTTGTGATAAATGTATTACTATGCTAAAAGAAATTATTACATTTTCTCTCAAATATCTCCCCCATTTATACATTCACCATCCATTTTAAAATATACACCTTGATAGCATTAGATTAGACTCATTTTGCCTTCAGAACTTAATGTCTTTTAGAGATTTTTAATCCATACTGACATGATAGCATCACGCAACATTTACGGTATGAACCTCCTATTCCTCCATATCCCAAAGGTGCTCTATTGGATTGAGACCTGGTGACTATTGAGTCCATTTGAGTGTAGTGATTTCACTGTCATGTACAAGAAACCAGACTGGGATGATTTAAGCTTTGTGACATGGCTTGATGTCTTGCTGAGAGTAGCCATTATAAGAGTGTGGTCATAAAGGGATGGACCTGGACAGTGACATTATATTCTCAGAAATAAAGGTACAAAAGCCTTCACTGAGGCATTAGATAGGCTATTTGAATTAAAAGAATAGTTCTCCCAAAAATTGCCTCATCATTTACTCTACCTCATGTGGTTTTAAACCTTTATAAGTTTCTTTCTTCTGTTAAACACGAAAGAAGATATTTTGAAGAAATAGAATTTCTTCTGGTTGTTGGAAGCCATCAACTTCTATAGTAGGGAAAAAATACTATGTCTAAAATACTTCTAAATGTATCATCTTTTGTTAAATAGGTTTTGAACTAGTGATGGGTGAGTAAATGATGACAGAATTAAAATTTTTGGGAGAAGTATCCCTTTAACAAGCATATATATATATATATATATATAATGATATATATATATATATGTTGTACATAATGTAGAAATATATATGTATCCATCAGATTAGATTTCAGCCCACACATAAAGGGGTAGACTAACATGTCTTAGACATACATAGATTAAGAATTGCTAATTTGTCTTTTCATGGGTCATGTCTCATCTAACTACCGTTATAATAAATTTATACCCCCCTAAAAACAGCATGACATTTGTGATCCCAAGTTGTGACAAAAGATCTAATAGTTGAGAGTGTTTACTTTTATTCTTCAACCAGCCTCTTAATTAGGGTCTCATAATAGAGATTGGGGTTAATTAGACTTAATTACTATGTGTTCCATGTTCTGAAAATGAATTATTTAAAAGGTGGCAACCTCTCAGAATGTAGATAGTGATCTCTGAGACACAAGGCCAGCATTTGTACGCCTGATCTATAATAGAGTTGAAAGCCCTGATGTTTGGGTTAATGACATTGTCCCGCGAATTAATCATTTATATTCCCAGCTTAATGACACCGAAAATGAGAAAACTAAAGCACGCTGGGGCGAAACTTTTGTGCCTTTGTGTTAGCTAGGGCTGAGTCTTTCTTCCTTTTTTGTCACAGAAATATGAGGAGGAAGAGAGACAGAGAGGCGAGGAAGAAATCCGGCAAACTGAGGAAAGGAGAGCAAAGGAGCTGTACATCTCTCTGAAGCAGGAGGAAAAGAGGAACGAAAGAGATGACAAAGAATGGCAGGAACAATGTGAGAGAACAAGCGGAATGGGAAAGAAAATGGGTAGTTCGCCTGCTCTAATATAAAGTAGCTTATTTCTATTCAAATTCCTCCCTGCTACCCACAGTGCGGCGCTCCAAGGCGGCAGATGAGGAGATGAAATGCAAGGCACGAAGGGCTAGAGATGAATACAAGCGGCAGTCTCTGCGGGCTGCCGAGAAGGGTCTGGTGGCTGGACTCGGTGGTCTGTTCCATAAGACACACCTGAACGGATCGGGTCACAACCAACGACACGGTACAGCCGCTGAACATTCGCCTTCTCCAGCTGAGGCCAGCCATTCGCATGCAAACAGTGCTGGCCAACTCACCTCAGGCCATTACAGGCACAGACAACACCATCGCTACAGCAGTCCAGTCACACAGTCGCTCACAGAATGGTAAAATCAATGCTGAGATCAATAATAAATGTTCTGGACAATACCTCTCACATACTCTAGCCTGTAATGCCACAATAAAGCGAAACAAACAGGCATTTGATTGTCTTCATTGCTTTTCAGTCCTGTCTGGATTCGTCCGGCCAGACCAAACTCACGTGAATCCGTCATCCGCTGGTTTAAGGAGGAGCAGAGGCCGAGACGAGCAGGTTATGAACGAAGCAGCAACGTCATCGCACCCTGGTTTCACGGTAAAGAGAATCTTAAGGCCTATTCATAACTCATGGCGCCATGAAGCACTGTGACCTCTATACAGAGGAGTAGATGTAATGGAAGGGTGATTTCAGGAGTTTGTAAATGCATAAAATTGCATGAATGTAAAAGTACTTGTTGTAAATGGGTCATATATGGGTCAATATATCACAGTTTGACATTCTAAAGTTCACATTTTCTATAAATGACCGCAGATTTGACATTAATTCTAAGGTAAGTTTTGACACATGGCTGCTGGTTTAGGCTGGTTCTTTGCTGATCATTTGCTGGTCAGGACCA
>CAIGQW010052810.1:4245555-4268688 GCA_903798125.1 Danio choprae
TATATATATAAATTTCAAATAATAATCTGAGCTCAGTTTCATGTGGGAGTAGCAAAAATCCATTATGTAGCAAAAATGTGACACCTGTCCCTTAAATTGCGCAGGTACCTTCAGAACAAGTCACTTTGCTTGGATCACATAGACTAAAAGACAACCGTTTGTAATAAAATGCTGGTAAGACGTAATGGATGACCTTGGGGTAAAAACGGGTATATCTCACCTCGGCATGAAACAAGCTATAAAAAAAATAAATAAATAAAAGACTTTCAAAGACTTTCAGAACCTTCGCCATCAGCTTTCCTTTAACAGCATGAGCTACCATACAATACCAGCCAGAAATAAATAAAAACAGCTATTCGAAAACAACAACAGAGACTACGTGACTGACTGTAAATAGCTGACGGTCCCACTTTATATTAGCTGGCCTTAACTAATATGTACTTATACTGAAATTAATCATTTGTTACAATGAGCTTATTGGGTAAATACATGTTTTTACATCATACTTATGTTTGATTAAAGGTCTTTGAATTGTGCTTTTTTTTTTTATTCGATGTTTGAAGTAATCTCAACAGAAAAATTAAGAGAGGGCGGGACATAGAGTAGCCCCTCCCCTTTTTACAAAAACAGCCAATAGCATTTTATTCTTATCACAGCTCTGCCAGTGAGAGTGGTCAAGATCAAGCGCATCAAATAAAAACAAATGGGAACGGTCTTGAACCATTTGTATTAGTTTTGTTTTGTACATTTCTGTTTAGTTTACTAACATTAGTATTTTATCTTGACATTATCGTGAGATTAAGTCTGTTATTTACATGCACGTCTAATCACTTTTAATCTCTGCTTTATAAAAAGGTAAAATGGGATTAATGAATGGGAATCGATTGCTATTGGCCAATCTCATGTGATTGATAGATACTCCTGTCATCATGTCAATAAACTAATCACCTGAGAAGAGATGAAGAGGGAGGAGAATTTTGACAGATTAACGATTAAGGGCACATGAATCACATACATTTCAAAAAATGAATGAATTGTTTACAATAAACAACAAATATTCCATTTTAAAAAATAACATCCAGAGGCACTTTTTGGCAAATAACTATATTTTCACGAACAAAATGATATGTTACGCTTCATATTTGGAGTTATGTCTGTGAAATACTCTGAACCCCAGACAGATTCTAATTAGAGACACATTTTCTGCAATTTCCCCCTATGTTTTCTGTATCACTCTTCACAGGGACTGCCATTATTTCAATTAATTTCTCCATGACGGGCTGTTATTACGGTATAATGCATTTTAAATAAATCCACTCTAAACAGCACACAAGTCGATATGCCAAAGGTCTGTCTGGATTGCGCGGCTACCCACTATCTGAGTCAAGCACGAGACATTTAATGACCAATCCTGTGCGGTTAATTGCTAGTGACTGGAGACTGGTTCAGGAATCAGGACAGACATCCATTAGTCCTCAGAGAAGCTCGCTTATGCAGGACAATCTCTGTGATGTTTTCTTCCTCTAAAGACACCAAAACACCTCGCATGCTTAATTACCAACGTCAATAAATCTCGATCACACATATGGAGACGCTCCCCACACTATTGAACATCTGTCCATACAATCCCTGATGCTGACATTCTGCAGTACCGCTGCTATTCATAGGCTTTTCATCAACTTGCTGCCTGTTTTACTTTGTGGGGGGAAAAAAGAAGAAAAAAACCAACATATATTCTAGAAAGCTTCTCAGCAGCAGGCAGCGGATTATATCTGACTCAATAACTCACACAAAAAATCCTTCCAATTCAATAATAATGGTTAAAACAGGGCTGTCGTTTCAAATCATAGAGCACAGGACTACATTTAAAGGCACAGTTCAGTCAAAAATAAAAATGCTCTGTTTATTTAATACTCACTCTCAGGTCGTGCAAGATGGTGACTATTTATTCAGTAGAACATTTAAAGAAGGTTTTTAAGCTGTAAATGTGGTCCTTATTGATTCATAAAATGCAAGTCAATGGCTACTGGCACATTAAGGAAAAAGAAAATAATATATAGGCGAAAAAACAAGTAGTATTACTGTGCAATATCACAATATAAACCTTATGAACAAAATAAAAATATTGTCTCATATTATGCTGTCTTTTATTTTTGTAGTGCCACAAAATCCATTGTATTATGGTAATACTTTTTTATAATTTATATGAGCGCAACATTATACCGCATTATGGTCATGCAGACAGAAACACGAAGAACAATCATGAGCAATCTTGAAAGCACAATGTTTACAATTGTTACATTGTCCGTTTTTGAAAAGGGTTTTATAATTGACTCATATTTATTTTATAGTTGTATAGATTATTTAGTACCTGAAGTACTAAACAAAGTGAGAAATAGGATCACATATGAATGAGTGCATATCTGACTATATACTTTAAAATGTAAAGAAAAAGAAAAGTAAGTCCTTTATATGTGGTCAATAGATATAAATTTTTAATTGATTGAATTTTCATAAATGGTGCAATGTATATCGTTATTTGGATAAGAGATTAGATTTTTGTCATATTGTCCAGTGCTAATATGAATATCTGTGGCTCCTGACAAACACACTGAGGTCATAGCATACCAATCAGTCTGTGCATTAATAAACAATATTTATAACATTGTCTCTAATCCTCTACTAATGATTATCCTGGATGCTGCAATCTATAGTTGCAGCATCCATATAGGAGTGCCGCTAGACAATGGTTAGCATTTTAAGGCCATTAAGGGACCACAGTTTCAATTAAAAATCTACTCTAATGTTCTACTGAAGACTAAAGAAGTCCCCTACACAATGGATGAAATTTTTATTTTTGGGGTACTGCGCCTTTAAGGACACATTGGGGAGGTTATTAGAGAGGACACTAGTGGGCGCATAAATCCGCTGAACCAGAATGCAATGCAAGCTGAATGTTGACAAGCATCATTCTCTTCTATCTCTCATAAAGACACCACTTTTCAAGTCACACATTTTGACATTTATTGAAAACATCTATAATAAAACAAGGATTTGATGTAACTGTAAGGAATGGTTGTATTGACGTTTTAGGTATTATGGATCTTTTTGGCAGCATTTTACAAAAAGGTTCAATTTATTTCTATTAGTAAATGCAAAAGAAACATTTATGAATAATAAAGCATTGATAAAATGTAGGTTATTATTATAAACATATGCAATAAAAAAAAAAGTAAAAAGTTGCACAAATTAATTTGTAATTGTATTATGAATGTCCAGTAAGCCTTAAAGAATTAGTCCACCCAAAAGTGAAAATTCTGTTCTCAGTTATGTACCCTCGTGTCATTCTAAATCTATATGACAAACCGGTGTTTTCAAATATAAACAAAATATTCTGAAGGATGTTGATAATCAGTTTCCTATTGACTTGTATTGTATTTTTTATCCATACATTATAAACAGTCTTCAACATATCTAGCATTTTTGGGGGGCATATTATCCCTTCATCATAGATTAATAAATACTGCAATGAAATCCTAACAGTAGTTCATTATACATTATACAAGTGCATAAACTAATTTTAACAATTGAACCTTATTGTGAAGAATTGCCAGTAAAAGTTAACCAGGCAGTTCTGTGGAAACTGTATCTTTAATACGTCAACCAAACCCGTCTTGAGGTCTCGTGCAGCGTCATCATCTCGACTCTTCATCCAGCTTACAAACAGCAGCTGGTGTGAGAATCCAATTATGGCGCATTTCAAACAGTCTAATACTGAGTGTAACAACCTCATCTGACGGGGCCGGAGTCTGTGTGGAACTGGAACTGAATCAGGTGTGACCTGAGCTAGACTCAATTGTCCTTGGATGTTCCCTTCAGGCTGGATTTGAGCTGCTTCTTCTCCTTTTGTCCCATTGCGCGGTAGGTCCTCTTTTTCTCCACTTTGAGTCTCTGCTGCCTCTCTGCTTCCTGTTTCTCTTTCTGCTTCAGGAATTCTTTGTGTTTGGCATGTTGTTCTGCACTTGCCTTTTTGCTCTTGTATGTGTAGACTGAGGTCAGAGCATCAAGCAATGCTGCCACCTGGTGGAGAAGATTGAAGGATTTCATAAGAAAACAGAAAAGAGGACACATTTTGTCTATAAACACACAAACACTTTTAAAATTGCTACCAAAGTATTTGTATGCAGTTAATTAATGCTACTAATAATAGCATAAATAATAATTACATAAAATCTATACATAACTAATTTAATTGACATTTCTTTATTATAGAATTTAATATGACAAGAACGTTATAAATAATTCATTTAAAATAAATATTACAACAATTAAATATATATAAACATACATAATATGCATATTACAACACAAACCTACTCAAATTTGTATCCATTTTAATTGTGTATGTTATTATTATTATTATTATTATTATTGTTGTTATTATTATTATTATTATTAATATATATTTTAATTATATTATTTATTTTATTTAATTATTATTATAAGCTTTGTATTACAACAGTATATTATAAACCTGGTAAATCACCCTGTTCAAATTGTGTGTGTGTGTGTGTGTGTGTGTGTGTTTGTATGTAATGCAGTTAAAAAATAAATAAATAATAGCATAAATAAGAATAATCACATAAAATGAATATATAAATCATTTGATTTCAATTCATTTTTAAAAAGGAAAGTTATATAACGCAATATGATAAGATTGTAGATAAGAATGTAATAATAAACAAATCATTTAAAATAAACACTACTACAAATTAAAAAATAAACAGTACATAATATAAATATGTATTTTATATGTATTATATAAATTTAACTGTTTTTATATTTTTCTCTTAACTGCTTAATCCATAAAAACATTCTTTTTTTTCTGTTTTTATTTATTTATTTCTGGGTTAACTTTTCCCTTACTGAAGCAGCTCCACTCGAGAGTAATCAAAAAACTGAAGTGTTATTGGCTCTTCAAGCAACTTGTCCATGTAATTACCTTTTTGTAACTGAATAAAACCTTTTAGTAGCAAGAATTAATACTCTGGCCTCCAAATGAAAGCCTTGCCGATTAAATGACGATGATGATTTAAAAAAAAAAACTCTTTATTACTTTTTCAAGTCAATGCTTGGAACAAGGAGCAGGAGAAGAAATTGATTAAAAAATGTAACCCCCTGTGTCATCCTTCAGACAGCAGGATTTCAAAGGGGATTGGTGAAGAAATTGGCCAGCAAGCTGTCGTGGTATTTGCCAGGGACACGGATTAAAGAAATATGATATTTCGCAGCTACTCTGGAGGTTTCCTTGGTGGATTAGCTTTAGACTAATAGTGGATATTAAAAACATCTTTGTAAAATGACAGTAGAAAAGCTCAGTGGAGCTCACAAAAGGCATGACATATGTAATAAAAAATGTTTAAAAAGGAGAGAGAGCTAGACGAGTCAGAAAGCACTCACCTTTTTCTCGTGTGGCTCTCGTATGATGGTCGGCCTCTGCAGGTCCCGTGGGGTTTTGCCTTTGGCCTGCATATACTTGGGTTTGCTCTTGAAGGGAAGCGCCTTCTGCAGCTCTTTGGGAATGCGGAGTGGGTTAAAGTGTCGAACTTGCCGCTCAATTGGCTGTGGAGATTCAAAGACAGGAGGATAACAGCAAATTAGCGATGCAACAGAACTGATTTCTTGCTCATATAGAATTAGCCGATATTCAGCCAAACTTCTTTTGGCTGATAGCCAATAGTCGACCCTGTAATGAAGTTTAACGGCTCCCTGGGCATCGGGAAAGGAGGCGGAGAGCCAACAAACTCTCAATAATTTTTAATAATGAATATAAACATAAAACAATTGAGCAGTGGCAGTCCCTCACAGACGGCTGTTGTTTAAACAGAAACTGAAAACAAAACAAGCTCCAGGCCTGGTCCTTTCTTCTTCCACTGCAGTCTCTCCTCTTTTTAAGTTTCCAGAGCTCCTCTGTGAGACTCAAGACAGGTTGGTGTGCATCAGGCTACGGCAAAGGTTCTGCATATTTGTGATGAGAAGTATAATTTGGCCTAAGTTTCATTCACAGAAGTGAATTAGTTTTTCATACATCTAAGTCTGCCATACATTCACAATTTAAAGTCGGCAATCAAAAACAATTAATCTAAAATCACCACAGGCAAAATTTCACTTCAAGACAGCTGACCTGATCTTACTGCTAGCACTCCGGACAAACAAGTAAATTACTGCAAGATTATAATCAAAACATCATCTTATTGATCAAAGCATATATACATAATTTTCCAAATAGGACCAATGGACTATTTCATGCCATTTTCAGGCCATCATATTCCAACAGTATTGTGCGTCCCTACAACAAATAATCATAATATGAATCAACTTTTCAATAAAAGGTCTTACCTTGTACAGAGAGTCCTGTTTGGGTTTGTTGTGGATGCCCAGGTCATATTTAAGCTGTCCGAGAGTCCTCATTCCTGACCATGTGTGCTTTTGTCCAACCGGCATCAGTAGAGACGTCACTGGGTTATACAGCCGAGGAACCGAGACCGGATACCAGGAGCGCAGGAACACAATATCTAAAGACACATTCAAGCAAAATTTAGGCCTGCATTATTGTGTTTGTGATATGAACTGCGTATATGGATGCATACTGCAGACTGCTTCCATCTAAAATCAAAGTTGCCTGAAATTATTCATCATTTCCCCAGGGAGCACATGAATTGAAATCACTAAAGCTGTGAATTTCCAATCCACTTTTCCCTTATTTTCTGTAACCTAGTCAAGTTTTTATAATGATGACACAGCCATTCAAAACATTTTAGATTTTCTTTGAAAGAAATGAATACTTCTATTCAGCAAGCATGTTTTAAATTGATCTAAAGAGGACGTAAAGACGGTTTATCTATTCATTAAAAATCCTCAAAGAAAAATGTAACACGAGTTCAATGTTTCTTGAGCATATTAGAATGATTTCTGAAGGATCATGTGAAAATGAACTAAAGATTGTTTAAAAATAGTCTTTGCCATTACCAAATTTAATTTGTTATTAATCAATACTGATTTTTTTTTTTAAATGTAATAATATAATATTACAGCTTTTGATCAAATAAATGCAGTGAGTCAATGTCCTTTGACATTGGTAATGAAAAACAATAACCTGAAAGACATTTTGTACAAATACAAACGTATATGTCTTATTCACAAAAAATACAGTAAACATATCACATTACCTCTTTAAAATGAATTATAATATTCTATTTGAATATCCCACATTTATGCCAAAGCCAGATGTGACTACTTGAACATTCAAATATAGACAATTCCTACAGAAAAAGTGGAGAAAATGTTTTTTTCAATATGCTTCCCATTTCAAGTGTAATGTAATGCTGTCACCATCATCTACTTGGACCTAATGTCATTTGCATAGTAATTAACAAGTCAAAACATTTGGAATTATGCAAAATGTTACTATTTTGCCAGTACTTACAGTAAACCTTCACCTCAACACAGACAGAACAGACTCATGCACCTTTACTTTAAAACACGTAGTGCAAGCGGATGCTTCTTTTAATTAAATCACAGCCTTTTTGCAGTTTAATACTTGCACAAGGCCATAACATGATCCCGATTTATTATTCAGATTAATTTCACAGCCCTAATACAAACAATCATCATCTAATTCAAAGACTTAATAAGCCTTGAATACGCAAACTGCCTCACTGCAAGAATTTCCACATGCCGTCTCTCCAGAGAGGAGCATAATAATCAGTAATAATACCCTCCATTTTAACAAGGTGCTTGTTTATGTACAACCGGGTTTCTCGAGTCATTCCCTTCGCATTCCCTTTTCTGATAAATAAAGCGCATTCAAGTCCCAAAGCATAGCTCGTTATATACAAATTCAAATGCATAAATACTGTGGTAAAAGCAGAGGAAGCAGGCATATTTATGAATAGATTAAAGAGTTGGACTCACCGCTCATCAGCAGTCTGTCCTCAAACGTGGCTCTAAAGGCACCCGGCGGGGTACGCAAAGCTTTCTTTATCTGCCCTTTAATGCCACTGACTGTGCGGATGGACGCGCCCTCAAACTTCGCAACCTCCAGGATGGTGTTAAACATTCCCTTAGAAACAAACAAAACAAAAAATCCTTCACGTTATCCACTTTTTTTCTTATGCCCCATGATGCTGTGTGTGAATAATAGGAGTAATTTTGGTTAAACTATAAACAATAAAAAATAACTAATAGGATGCTAAGATGCTTTACAATATTATATTTGAGCATTTACATTAGTCAGTACTGAAGCCAAATCTGGAGTCAATCTAACAAAATAACTTATGATAACAGTCCGAAAATTTGTAGACAAATGTTAAGGAAAAATATTAAACGGTTTCACAAAAAAAGGAAAAAAAAAAAAATCAAGAGAAACAAAAAATACATAAAATAGTTTTTTGCAATATTTTGTATTCATTTATATGTTTTATCTTTCTATTTCTAAAGATGTTCGGTGACTAAAATATTATTTAAAATAAATATATGTTTATTAAATCTGTTTTGTTAAAATGCACCAAAATAGATTACCTATATTAAATGAGAAATGGATAAAAATTTTCATTTTCAAATTGGGGTGTACTCATTTATGCTGAGCACTGTATATATACATACACATTATTCTCCTCACCATTCATTTATCAAATATTAAAATGCAGCTTTTTACAATAATTGAAACAAACTACTTTCAACAGCCCAAAACTCCTCTGCTGCTATATTACACATGTATTAAATATTACTGTATTGCAGGGAATACAAAGAGAAAATAATCTGATTAAACAAAACACAGAAAATTCAAAATAGCTTTGGCCAAATAGATTCTCATAGTATGAATGTCACTTTAAAATACCAATATCGCCAAATGGAGTATTTGAACAGAGTTAACACTTTAAGCCAAATATCAAATTTATTTCCCTTGCAATATTGCAATATTTTCTCTGACTTTCACTGAAAACCATGGCATCAGCTGAACAGAAAAACTGCTGCTGTTGTGCTTATATATTAATAATTTAACATAAGCATAATATGTTCAAATAAAACATGCAACATTAAAATGGTTTTAGCTTCAAAATCATTCTGCATGACTATAATAGCTACTTTGATGATAACAATGGATAATGTACCTTAGATGTTTGTTTTTTTGGGGTGGGGGGCGGGGGTTGTTTAAAAAGTTTGAAAAGTGCTCCCTCTCATATATTTCATCAATAGCAGTTTTGCAAACTTTACATTTAACTTTTCTGTCATTTACCTTTTAAAATTTAGATTACCTTGGCATGTTACCCTTAGTTAACAGTTTCAGTCTAGGGACTGCATTTGGCTGAAGTGACTGCCAGTTAAGCAGAATGGGTATAGTTGAGTGAAAGGAATAAAATGGAGCTGAAAAATAGCCTATAACCATAACAATAGGTGTCAAAACAGCATGACATAAAATATAAAAAAAATATATTTCGATAAATGCAACTACAATTTAAAGCGACAAACAGAAATCACTGATATTCCATTAATAGGGGAATTGTTTTTTAATTCTCTGACATTTTATTGTCTGGAATAGACATTTTCAATTATATTCCAGAAATTCCATGACCAGCAGGATCCTAGCACCACATTATTTCAAATGACTTGTTACATTTCTTTTAAATAGAAGCTCCCTGACCCCAAAATTGCAACCCATAATTTGAAATCCAGTAGTCACGTGTGGAAAAAAGTTGGATAACCAAAGATGAGAGCCTCCAATTATTCTGAGAGGGAGACAATTTATACAGTTCCCTGATGTGCTGCGCACAGAAACTCCTGAGTCTGCAGGACTCCCTACCTGGATAAAGCAGGTGTTCTTAAAGATTTTATAAGGGTATCCAATCAGTTTGAGCTTCTTCACAATGGAAACTGATTTGTCCAAGTCCAGAACCACTCCTGTGGCGGCGATGCGGAAATTGGCCTGAGGGAAAATAAGATAGGATGAGTCCAAGAAAAAAGGGAAGCCTTTCATCTGGCTGTGCTTGTTGGACTGGGGACTGGGGCTGAAGCTGTGACCCAGGCAGCTACTGCGCTCTCATAATATGCTGGTGTCTTACCTTAACGCCGCCGATCGTCTGCACTGCCAGGAAGCCCGTGCCCTGAGGTGTTATGGGTCCTGTTGAGCAGTTAAGAGAAACAGTGGAGAGTGAGCATAAGATGAGGGAGAGCAGAGCTTCAGGTAGTCATGGCTTGTTTTGGGTTTGGTAATTGATTTCACATTTTGCTTCGAAAACCAAAAATCATTTTTATAGATGCACCGACTTGAAAATTCCTAAAAATCCTAATGATGTTCATAACAATGTTACAATTCTAAACAAAACACTGGGTCTTGAAAGTTGAGAAATTTATATTTTTTAATTTTTAAGGTAATTTAAACGTTAAAACAAACATTGATGTATGGCATGGAGTTGCTCTACACCAAATTATTATTATTATTATTATTATTATTATTGATGAATTACCCAAATATTGAAATTCCTATAACATAATAAATATCCCCATAGTGAAAAAAATAATAATATTTACATTTTATATTTACTTTACATATTATAGTATTATTTTTACATTTACAATTTATAATTACATTGAAAACAGATGGATGGCATGGAGTGGCACATCATTATCCTATTATTATTATTACTGCATCAATATTGAAATGGGCATTTGTTGTTACTTATAATACTAAATGTATATATACAATTATTTTAAATTAAATTTTAAAATTTTATTAAATTGTAAATCTTTACAATTCATGTTATTAACAAACTATTAACTAATCTCAATATACTACTAATTATCTGCTTATGAATAGTTAGTAAGGTAGTAGTTGCGTTTAGATATTGGGTAGGATTAAAGATGTATAATAAGATCATACTTTATAAGTGCTAATAAACAGTTAATATCTTAATAATAGGCAGGTAATAAGCCAGCCGTGAATGCTGTGATTTGTTACTTAAACTAGAGTTTTACCTACATTTAAAAAATAAAATAATGGCATGTGAATATATATTTAGTTGTCCTAGAACCAAAAAAAGTAAACGATAATAAAATTCCAGTAAGCAAATATTTAATTACATGGTCAATATTATATAAACAGACAATAAAAAGATCTTTAAAATTTGATAACTGTATAGACAATATTTTAATGATCTACTTTAAAAAGCTGCAAGTGAACTTAAAGCATCACAGGATTATAAATCTACAACATAACATTGATTCCTTTACATTTGCTAAAGATTACATTTTACAGTGTTGTTAAAATTTCTATGAGTGTTTTAAAAATTTATTTCAAGTAAGAATTAGATGATGGAAAATGTAATCTGAATGTAAAAACTGGTAAGTATGAGCATGTGTTGCTTTATTTCTAACACTGTAGAGGTGTGAGTTGGGTTTGTCTCTCACCCCAGATGGTGGCACCGCAGTGCATGTGTTCAGGTGTGTATTTGAGCAGGCGATGTCGTCCATTATGGTCCTCGATGTAGTATAGAGGGATGGTCTGAAAGCGCCTCCAGCCCAAAGACAGGATAAGAGGGTCACGGGTCTTTAAGATACGATTGTGCCAGCGGTGTTTCTTCAGACGCATCTGTGTGGAGGAGATAAAGAAAAGACCATGAACAGTCCTGATTTGTAGTGACATTTGGCTTAGAGTTTCATCAAGTACCCTTCACTCTATTCACAAGGTTATTAAACAAGCAAATGCAGTAACACTTCATTTTAAGTCACAGTTGACCATATTAACAAACCTTTAACTAACACTACTAGCTAAATAAACTATTAATTAGCTGTTTATTAATAGCTAGTAAGGTTGGGTTTAGGTTTTGGGTAGGATTAGGGATGCAGAATAAGGTCATACTTTTTTAACTACTAATGAACAGTTAATATCTTAATAATAGACTGGTAATAAGCCAGTAGTTAATAGCATGAATTGTGACTTAACTAAAGTGTTACCGCAAATGTTCACTTAAAAATAGTCCCTAAACACACTTACCTGCAAGTAGCCAACATTGCCCTCACTCGCTCCCAAACCGCCAAGGATGGTGGGATAGTGAGGGTCAAAGTTGGTGACAAACTCGCAAGGCACCGCGGGTATCTCCACACGCACATACATGCCTGGCCGGAAACCCTCATATTGAACCCGAATTTCATCATCCACATCTTCAAATTCTTGTCTGTTCAGCTACAACATGAAGAGGAGAGCTGGTGTAAGTCAAATTTTCAAATAAATGACTCAAAGATGAACATTTTGTCATCATTTACACTCTATAAGCCCCCCTGTATATTTTTTCCCCAATTTCTTTTTAATGGAAAGATTTATTTATTTTTACAGAAAACACAATAGTTTTAATGACTAATTTTTAATAACTGATTTATTTTATCTTTGCCATGATGACAGTACATAATATTTTACTAGATATTTTTCAAGATGCTAGTATTCAGCTTAAAGTGCAATTTAAAGGCTTTACTCGGTTAATTAGGCAAATTAGGGTAATTAAGCAAGCCATTGTATAATGATGGTTTGTTCTGTAGACAATCGGAAAAAAAATATTGCTTAAGGGGGCTAATATTGAGTTTAAAATGTTTTGGGTTTTTTTATTTAAAAAAACTGCTTTTATTCCAACCGAAATAAAACAAACAAGAAAAAATATTATAGGAAATACTGTGAAAAATTCCCAGCTTTGTTAAACATCATTTGGGAAATATTTAAAAAAAAAAAAAAAAAAAAAAGGAAAGAAAGGAAAATTCACATGAGGGATAACAGATTTGAATCCAACTGTATATTATCATATATATAATATGAATATTCTCCTCAATAAGGTGGCAATACTATGACTGACTCAAGTTTGACCTCTGACCTCAGCCTGTTTCTGCATCTCCTCCTTCAGGTCATCAAAGTATGTGGCGTCTCCATCATCATACTGCGCATCAAACCTCTCCTTCAGTCGCTTCTTCTTTTCCAAACGCTTGTTCTTCTGAACTTCATCGTCATCTAATTTCACTTGAGGAGCCTCCTCCTCATCATCCTCATCATCGTCATTTATTTCATCATCATCATTATTCTCTTCCTGCATTTAGATCATTCATTAGGCAAGTGATTTATAAAAGCAACACAAGACATGTGAGAAACAAATTAAATAATGTTTTGATTTTAATACCTCAGCTTTGTCTTTATTTCCAGTCTTTGCTTTGTGAACTTCTCCTGTTTCCAAATCTTCAAAATCGCCATAGAGATCATCTAGAAAGACAATGATGCAACATGGATGTCACAGTACTACAATGTCAGTGGCCAGAATCAAAACCAGTGATTTTTTTTCAAATTCATTCTTCTAACAGTTCTAATATGGGCCAAAACAGTAACCAGTGAAAATCATTGAATAATATAAATAACAATGATACATGTAGAAAATTCTTAAGAGTATTTGATAACCAAAAATTTTACTACAATTATTATGAAGGTCATAGCTTTATCAAGTACTTTTTTGTATTAAGATGCATGTGCATTGTTTCCATATACCTGTGTTTATGTTAAGACAAATGAATATAAGTGCTACCACATTTTATAATGTTTAATTTTTTGTATTAATATTGACCAAGTACTAGTACGTAGTTAATTATTTTGCCAATAGCTAGTCACTTGGAGCATGAAACTGTGACCATTATTTTATTACAAAAAACTAATTTCAATAATTGTTGTTGTTATTATTATTATTATTATTAATAAATGTTATAAATCATTTTAGTTTATTTATTAATGCTGCAAATGTTTTTTCGTTGATAAATATTTAATTACTAAAATAATTGAAAATGAAAGATTAGTATGACGTATTTCATAATACTTATTATTATTGTATTTATTATAATTTTATTTATTATATTTTTATTACAACTATTATTATTTATTATTATTATTATTATTATTATGAATCATAACAATAGCAAAAATCTTTTTGACAGTCTTTAAGATTTGATTATTGTGCTACATTATAATGCCCTCACAGGCATTTTAGAATAAAATAATGACCAACCACCTGGTCACATTTAGAATTTCCTACACATCCTCAAAGCAAATTTGTACTCACATTTGGCCCTTGGTGAGCCAAATAACTTTAAGTCTATACTATACGACCCCAAGAACACAGCAGACCAGAATATTCAGCGACAGGTACATTTAACTTTGCTCACCATCTTCCTTAAGCAGTGTTGCTGCATCTTTATCCTCCTCCCATTTTCCTGTCACAAAACAGTCCCTGATGGAGGCTAGCATCTGAAAACATATCATTCTTCAGAAAAAGCAAAGAACACAGACAGCAGACGGCATATTTACATGCATGTACGTGTATATGCTAATGTGTTTTCATGCAGTCTCTCACCTCCTCCTGATCCCAGTCATGGCTGCTGTCAGGCTGAAACCGAGAGCAGTCCATCATATCAGCTCGTACTTTCTTACTCTTCTCTGGTCGACTGACTTTAAATAAACCGCCCAGCTCTTCATCATCATCAGAATCATCCTCTTCCTCCTCCGCCACTGGTAAAAAAAAAAAAAAAACACATAAATCAGATTTATGTTTTATTCTTTATGTAAATGAATGCTGCTTTTGGGTTTCATTATTTTCCAGTGAGTGAATTTAAATGTCAGTCCTCACCATTACCTCCCTGCATGCAATAAATGCGTAAATAAGCTTTAGATTAAAATAAAAATTTACATTAAAGACACAAGATGGAGAAAAATGAGGGGGAGTAAAGAAAGATTTTTTTATGTTGGAGATTATTTTCTGTCCTCACCTGTGCCATACACTAGCTTGCGCAGGTTTGGAGCGGCACGCTGTTGTCTTAAATACGCCTCTGTCGCTTTCTCAGCCAAGCCTTCCTTCCACCTTAACGCTCCTTCAACATAAACATTCACATAAACACAATCATTCAATATGCTCAGACGTTCACTTTCAGAGCAGTATAAGAACTTTTTTTTTTTATAGTAAATGAGGTACTAAAATAGGTAAGAAGAGCTTGGGTGAATTTTTAAAAAATAAAAAATAGATTAAGGGGTCATTTTAAAAGTAAACTAAAAGAATGCTTTAGGAGCTAATTTATAATTATGTATAACTAGGTACTAACATTTAAACTAATCATTTCATAAGATGCACTTATTTTGTAAGTAAATGTTTTACACTGTACTTATATTTAAAGTCTCTGCAGATAATTAGATTTGTAATTAATTTCTGTAGTTACAATTACATTTTTGACATGTGCATACATAATAAAGACACTTGTGTGCTCTATTATCTCCAATTTTGAATAAATTAAACTTGGTTGTCTTTAAACAATTAATACAATCTGATAAGAAGAATATTATTTTGTTTGTATACACTACTTTGCTGACTTTGGTGGATTTAATGCTCTGTTATGAACAGTTGGTACTGGTGCTCAATCACTAAAACTGAAACTTAATGTTGAAATTTGTATTAAAAAAAATCATATTTTTGTAGAAACCATGATAAATGTTTACTTTAGGATTTTTTGATGAACAGACAGCTCAAAAGTACAGCATTTATTTGAAACAAAACATTTTGTAACATTTTCTTTGCTTTTCATCAATCAAATCTGACCTTCCTTGATGAATAAAAAATAAATGAATAACAGTATATTTGAATGTTACTTTACCATTGATAACCATTAGAAATGTTTCTTAGGCAGCAAATCTAAATATTAGAATGATTTCTGGAGTACCATATGGCACTAAATAGAGTAGTGTTGCTGTAAATTCAGCTTTGAATCACAGGAATGATTAAAATTAAAACTATATACACACACAAAATTGTTATTTTAAGTAATATTTCACAGTATTACTGTCTTTATTGCATTTTTATCAAATAACAGTAACTTTTAAACAGTACAGTAGTTACAGCATACCTGCCTTAAATACTATCAGTTAATTACATATGTTAAAACTACGTTTAGATTCAGTTCAAGATTAGATAGCTCTGTCATGGTAATTGTACTGTCATTATTCTTTTTCTATAAAAAGCAAACATGTACTTGAGGAAAAAATAAGTGCTACTTATTCTTGTCTTCAAGTAGAGCATCCATAAATTATACATGACCACTTACCTGCCGTTTCAAAACCCATCTCTACTTCTTCTGTGTTTATATCTTCTTCCTCCGGATTCTTGCTCTCATCTCCATCTTCCTGCATATCAGAATCATCTTCTTCATCATCGTCGTCGTCGTCATCTTCATCATCATCCTCTTCTGAGCAGAGTCCAGAGTCTGGACCTGAGCTTTTCTTTGCAGGCTTCCCTTCTTCCATCTCCTCCTCATCCTCTTCTTCACTTTCATCCTCCTCAGTTTCCTCTCCTTCACTCTTTTCCAGTTCATCTTCACTATCAGCAAACACAGGCATCTCCGCAGGATCATCTACTTTCTGTTTCTTCACAGGAGGACCCGTTGCTTTCATATCGTGCTTTCCCAGTGTTGTCTCTCCCTCTTCATTTTCCTCATCTTCATCCTCCGCCTCCTCATCGCCTTCTTCCTCCTCATTGTCTTCATCATCATCATCACCATCATCATCCTCCTCCTCCTCCTCCTCTTCATCAGCAAAGACAGCTCTTCTCCTCTCTCTCTGTGCGTTTTCATCCCATTCACGGCTTTCCGTAGGGTTCTGCTTCCTGAAGATTAATTTAGAGAAGATCATGTGAGCATTTAAAAATGATGACAAAAGCTTTTTTCATTATAGTTCTTTGCTGGAAATTCTGGTATATCACGACTGCTGTTTAGAGAACAATAATTATAAAGTATTGACTACAAAAATCTGAAGTTTCAGCATAATCACTGCAGTCTTAAGACTGATTTATACTTCTGCGTCAAGCGCACACGTATGGCCCGGCGCAGCCTTCACATGGTCGCATAGACCTCATCATGGCTGATGCTGACCTTTCAAAAAAATGTGACTACACGTCGCAACGATGCATAGCACAAGTTCTGTGATTGGTCAGCTTGGTAGAGATGACGAGTGTGGGCAATGCTGACAGCTGCAACCCTGATGGAGTGGATGTTTACAAGTGTCAAGTCTTGTGAAGAAGCTCCAGATACAAAGTTTTGCTTTATGTTTACCTTATGAATAAAGTTGTTGTACTTCAGATATTTATGAAAAATAATTATAGATATGTTTAAGATTCTTTAAAGGGCACCCATGATGAAAATCATCTTTTGTAAGCTGTTTGGACAGAACTGTGTGTAGGTATAATGTGTTCACATATTGCCAAGGGGTGATATTGGGGTGATATAAACACAATAAGTCTCTTTTTTTTTTTTTTTTTCTGACATTAAAATATGATCCAAATACCTACTATTTTGAGACTGACCGCAACTTGACATAGGAGTGCGGTTTCCCTGCACACCGAATTGATTGACAGCCGCATATTATAATGTCTATGTAGTAACGCGTATAATTACATCAACAAGACAAGACCAACTAAACAGCTACAATCTTAAAACAGCTCACATTTCCCAGATTTAAAAAGGTATAATAAATAATGGGATGGGTGTTTTAAGCTCAAACTTCACAGATACATTCTGGAAACACAAAAGATTTATATAAAATCTTGAAAAATAGTTAAAATTGGTGCCCTTTAATAAACTTTAAATTAAAAAAAAAAAACATATGAAACAAAACATCTTGAAACAAAACCATATGTCTTCACTATCACTTTTGACCAATTTACTAGCCTTTCATTGATGAATAAAATATGTTAATAATACTTTGAATACAAAATAAATAAGTAGTATGATGGTTTTTTTAAAACTGTTAATGACATTTTTGTGTGTAAAAATAACTTTTGAGAATGATTTCTGAAATAAGACCACCAAATAATGCAGAGGTAATCATATAAAAGCTTTTACAAGAAAAAAAATGCCAAAACAGTTTTCATTATTGTTCTTTACTTTTCACTTTTGGTACATTACAACTCTGGTTTGGATTACAGCAATTAACAAATCTTACCCATTGTCCTCCACCTCCTCTGGTGTCAGTGCAGCAGTTCCAGTGAACAGCGACACTTTGCTGGCAGCCATTTTTGCATCCAAAGTTGCTTGCGTTCCAATAAGAGACTGAACAAGTTCAGTGGTGGGCCGCACCTCCTCCTGGGACAGACATTTCTCACACCATTAAAACACTTAATATCCATCAGATCACAAATCGTCTTTAAACCCCAAGGTCATATTCGCTGATGGAACAAAATTGAGTGTAAAAAGTGTTATTACTTGGTGTAATAAGCTGTGACTGCCCTGTAAACTGCAGACATTATTGCGACTGGTATTAAATCATTTGTAGGTAATGCTGTCACGGGGGACGTGATGACTGAAATCTGACCTGCTGCTTCTTGGCATGTCCAGAGGGCATATCGATGTAGACAGCATCCTTATCATAGACCAATCCCCCTACGCCAGCCATGGGGGCGTATAATAATCGCTCCTTTACATTTAATGCTCTCTTCTTGATCACCTCTGGCAAAGGGCAGGGGTCTGGGAGGAAGCCAACGTCCGAAACAGTGAAGTCTCCTACACCTGTAGACAGAGTTACAGAACATTTATCACCCACTGAAATTATTTGAGTGGCTTTATATATTTTTGTGAGAACTGGAAGTTTGTTTTTCAGGACTGTTTGATGAACAGAAAGTTAAAAAGAACAGCATACATTTATTTAAACACTGCAAACGTTTTGTTTGTGTCACTTTTAATGCATCCTTGATGAATAGAAGTATAACTTTTTTATTGCGTCCAATCAAACTTTAATCTGTCATTTGGTAGAAGGTGTCTAACTGATTACATACTAACATGGAGTATTAATGATACTGAGTGATTTGCCCTCATCTATAAAAAAAAAAACAGACAAAATTATGGAATGTGTAAAAGTTATTAATTAAATCTAGGTTCTCTTACAACAAAGCAGTAAAGTACTGGCTACAAAGAGAATTCAGCTTTGTACAAAATAAGATACTGGTTTGCTTTGTACAAAAAATAAAATCAGTTTCCTGAAGCAAAATCTGTTGACAATTTTCTTTTTTAATAATAACAATATCTGCAAGGAATTTGGCACATTTCAAAGACAACTCACCAGGAATGTGGACCTGAGATTTGTTCTTCATGAATGTCCCTCGCAGGTATCCGTACAGAGAGACAGTTCTGTCACATTTGGGATTTAATCTAATAGCCTCAGGATCCGTAAGATCCTCCATACTGTATGGAACAAAAACATACAAATCACTGCCAGTTACAAAAGGCACCACTATATGCTTTTTAATATAGACAAAATAAAGTGCGTTGTTTTTCTAACTCAGTTATAGGTTGTACTTATATGTATAATTGTACTTTTCCACACTTGCAGCTATCAGAGAATGGAGGAGCCAGTGATCAGACCTGTTTGTTGTGGGATTCATGATAAAAGAGATTGAATATAGATGTAAAAGTTGTGACCACTTGTGGTGCTTCATATTTCTAAAGAGCACCAAGCCAACGCCAAACATCTAGTGATGATGAAATCCAACTGTGTTGTCGCCTTGTGCCGACTCACATCTGGTCCCGTCTGGACCTAAAAGCTGCATGTGAATACACCGAGCTGACAGCATCACATTCTGTGTCTGAGAGGATGTGTCTCTTCACGCATCCACAGGGGGTCAACTCAATCCGACATTACCCCGACAAGAGGAGAGGTGTGGAACACACCAAACCAACTAGCTGAACCAACAATCAGATTTGTGTGTTCTAGGCTAAAGGCTAGGTGTTTGTGTGTTCTTAAGGCTAAAAAAAAACCAACATAATGTCACAGACAAAGGCAACAGGCAAATGTCATTAACATTAGCTTTCTGTATGTCTTGTAACACTTTAAAATACTATGCCAGTGTTGTGGCATGATTTGACCAAGCAGCATCAATCACTTAATTCACCAGTAGTTCCTACAATGCTTCTAAGTTAAACCCTACTCTGAAGTAATCGCTAATTAAGTTCAACCATAACACATTCCTATAATTAAAACTACTCTCAGTTACTGTGGTGCAAACACAGCATAAACTGGTATTTTATCCAATAGTTAAATAGGCACAATTTAAATGTTCCTCTGTGGCAAAAGCTCCAATGTAAACACTTGTTTTTCAGTTCACTCACCGGTCAGCCAGAACATAGGGGTGAGATGTCTGCCAGACAAGAGGCCTGAACTTCATGACTGAGATGAACCGGCCAAGATTCTTTACTTCCTGTATCTGGTACTCTCCGTACACCATTCCAGACAGGTAAAAGAGTTTGGCGCCCTGCAAGACTTCTCTGTTTAGACACTATACAGTTCTTTTTAATGATATGTCTGTCAAATAAAAGGTTGCTGACATACCTGGAAGACTTCAGTCCAGAAACGGTCTTTGAGGCGTTTCTTTGTTTTTCTGAGTGTCTTATTGTTCTTAAAAGAGTCCAAATGTGTGAGGACACCCATGATCCGAGGGAAGCCATGAACTTGGCAAATGTTCAGAAACTCAAAGGTCTCCATTTCAAAGCCAAAACTTGCATCAATCAACATCAGAACCTAATAAGTCAAATAACAAAACAGTCTTACAAGAAAACATAACACAGTCTATTGGTCAAATAATGCTTTTTCTTTTCAATTTTGTTCCTCATTTATCTATAATTCAGCACAGACTCTACTTTTGTTAAGCAAGGAAACACTGATTTAAACAGAGGCAATAAAGAAATCTACAATGTTTAAAAAGACTTCTGTTCAAAATAATCCTCTTCACACCAAATTATCCTTTTATTTTAATTTGTGGAAGATCTTGTAAACACTGGAATAATACCTACAATAGTAAATAAACTTTCTTTTACAGTAAAATTATTTATAGCAACAATATTCCACAATAACCACTAACCTTTGTAAGTATAAAATATTTAAAATAACAAGAAAACACTCTAAAATTTAGAACAGTAATATATAAAGAAACACCAAACATTTGCATAAAAAATACGATGCATGTTTTTTTTAAGTAAATCTTGTTAATACAGTTCTAAACTAATGCATTAATTTAACTTAAATCAGTTTTACAGATGGATGACTAAGGTCTGCACTCACCAAATCAGCAACCTTTGCCAAATCAATCATGCTGTTGATGTCATTGTTGCACTCAATAAAGGTCAAGCGGCGTTTCTTTCCTACAAACATTTGCAAAGAAAAATAAGATCACATTACATCTTATTTTTAAAAAGAAGTCTGAACACTTTGAGACCAAAATAACCATCACTTATAATCTTACAACAAAAGTGACATAGTATATAGTATGTTACTAGCATGTTTAAATGAGAACAATCAGTCATAAGCCTTTAGTAATGTACTACAAAACTGACCAGATACTATAGTCACAGGTCCACAGATGTCAGAAAGCTTCTGGCGTGTGAAGTTTTTGATCAAGCATCGAATTAGAGTGCTTTTGCCCACTTTTGGAGGTCCCATCACCACTATAACGACAGGTGGAGGCTCCAGAGGCGTCCGGTCAACCAGGGGAATGTGATGTTTCTTTGTTTTAATATCCTGCGCCCTACATAACGACATTAAGAGACAATAAAACTAAAGAAATACCATCTAATTCTCCTTTAGTGATAAAAAGTTATCGAAGATTTATCATGCACTTATTGTCATAGGAATCTGCTGATAAACTGGATAAAGAAAAAACACTGGAAGTTTAACGATGTCTGAACACTGACCTATGGAAGGTTTTTGCCATGCGCACAGCTGACTGGACACTAAACGCTCGTGGGTTCCTCTTGCGCTCATCCTGCTCTGGTTCGGTGCCCTGCTCCTTCTTTCTGTTCTTCTTCTGGGCTTTGGGACCGCTGTGCTTGTGCTGGTGGCGCTTCTGCTCTTTCTTGTCCATCTTCTCCATCTTTGCTCTTGTGTGGATAATAAGACAGATTGTCAGCAATGATCTTTGACTTTACAGATGCTTCATGTTTCATGTTTAGCAATTGACTGGGCTCAATTTTCATTCATTTTAATGGAAAAATCTAACTTAAGAAGCAAGGTTGATACATGTTTTACACTGCACATTATCCTGCAATGTCTGACGTCAAAACGTATTGAACGTTCAGCATCAGTATGACATTACTTTCTAAGCATTCGCCAATAACACAGTTGTTGACAATTCTAATCTTCTAACGGTCTAAAACAGAATAAACTACACATTGTTTATTTTTTGTGCATGAACGCCAGAACTTAGAATTACTTATTATGTATAGTTCATATAAATAATGTACATAAGAATGACACCTACACATATAGGTTACGTTTGTCTTTTAATCAACTTTAATGCAAGTGTTGTGTGTTTTTAGGAAAGAAAATGCAGGCTCACCTTTTGCGTTTACAGTTTATTTAAATCCGATGCATATATGATCTCAGAATTCTAGGTGTTTATTCATGTTATGATATTACAGGAACACAACGTGACTCTATCCACTGTTTACACGTGTGCTGCACTTCCGGTTAGCGGTGGAAGTGGTTGCGTTCGGCACAGGCTGTCGTGTCGAACAGGATCGTCATATGAAGATCCGTGTTACACGTTCCGCTTTTAGAGAATTTTGAATGTTGATTTTATAATGACGGTAAAACTGGATGTTAGAGCAAGTTTTTTAACAACATAAGCGCGATAATAAGCTAAAATAAATGATTATTATTTGTGCATCATTGCATGCGTTCTTTGGGAGAAAACGGAGAGTCTTTTCTGTTGCCAGTCAGAGTATCATCAACATGAAGACGTGTAACACCAAATATTTTACGCATAAACTGTGACCTAAAGTCTTTTTTAGTCTGTTAGGGACTTTGATAACACTTTGTTAAACAGATACTACAACAAAGAATAATTAAGAATATTAAAAAAAAGGAAAATTGTTAAACTATTTTGCTTTAGAATCAGAATCAGTTTTATTGCCAAGTGTGCTTACACACACAAGGAATTTGTGTACATATGTGACAAGTGACAACACGAAATAAATATGAAAAAGACAACAAATATTAAACAGAGATGTATATATATATATATATATATA
>CAIGQW010052810.1:4268788-4295436 GCA_903798125.1 Danio choprae
TATATATATATATATATATATATATATATATATATATATAAAGTGGGCCTCACGGTGGCGCAGTGGGTAGCATGATCGCCTCACAGTCGCTGGTTCGAGTCTCGGCTGGGTCAGTTGACATTTCTGTGTGGAGATTGCATGTTCTCCTCCAGGTGCTCTGGTTTCCCCCACAAGTCCAAGGTGATATAGGTGAATTGGGTAAGCTAAATTGTCCGTAGTGTATGTGTGTGAGTGAGTGTGTATGGATGTTTCCCAGTGATGGGTTGCAGCTGGAAGGGCATCCGCTGTGTAAAACATATGCTGGATAAGTTGGCAGTTCATTCTGCTGTGGCAACCCCAGATTAATAAACGGACTAAGCCAAAAATGAATGAATGAGTATACAAAAAAATGAAAAGTAATGCATAGAGGAATCATGTATTAAGGTCCCCAAAGAACTGTGTGGTTACCTTTTATGAACTAACCTTTTTCTTAGTTTCTTAAGTTTATCATTTAAAAAGTACACTAAACAAACTTTTGAGCAATTGATTTTGTGGATGTTAAAGATTCTTCATGAAATCATCAATTATTAAAGTTGGTATGAAGTAACCCTGTATGTCATGGATTTAATACATCCAGGCATATTAGGACATTCACTCAAGGGAACCAACTCTTTTAAGTCTTTGCCGTTGATATTGATTTGTCAACGAAGGATTTATCTAAACTTTTTTCTGATAATGATATATATGAAAGTAGAAAGTAAAAAGGTAAGCAACCCAGAAGACACAAATTCATACATTTTGGCATTTTATTTCAAATAAATATACATTACTTTACAAAGTGACAGTATAGGTTGTGTGAACTGCATTGAATGTAGTAATAAATATCCCAACTGCACTGTAATACCTTAAAAAAACCACGAAAAATAAATAAGCTAGTGCAACCGTATGCTATTCTTTCCAATCTACACTTTGGTATAAATATAAATAAATAAAGTCCATTAAATAAAACTACAATGTGGATAACTGATATTGCTCTGTAACCTGCACTTGCACAATACCATGCGTCCCATATAATACAATTCAAAAGTAAGAATACACCCCCTCAATATTAAAACACTGTTTGTCTCTGTAGGTTATGGATGTTTGCAAGTTTACTGAAGATCCATCTGGCCATTGAAGCTCCACCAGGCTGGCTCCATTTCCCCAAGCACATCCTCCAGACACTGAGAGGACAGATCTGGAAGAGGGGCCACCGGCTGCTCTTCTGTGAGCCTGTCCCATGGGCTGCCACAGCTGGTGTATGGCACAGACGGAGAGCTGTTTTCCAGTCCCATGTCCCAAAATGCAGAATCAGAAGATGCAGGAGACGTTGGAAGTGACTCCATGCTACTAACGCATCCAACTCTGGTGCTTCCATGAGGGTAAGGAGGTGGTGGGTAGAGGAAAAACGGACTCTCGTCCTTGTAGGAATTCCCAAAATTCTGCACTGCTTGATTCCATGACTCGGGAGAGGTCTGTGTGCTTCCTCCAGAGCTCCAGCTGTCTGGTGTTGCTTGCAGATCGGATGGAGAACAAGAGCTAGTTCCCATCAGTCTGGCTTGTCGAGGCTTTACAGCTGGTGTGCTGTAGTCGCTCGGAGGAAAGGTAAAGTGCTGTGGAGATGTTTGAGACATCTGGATGTTGAAGGGCGACTCTTGAATGCCTCTCTGTTGAGCACTGACTCCAACAGTCACCATGTGAGGAGGTAAGAAAGGGCTGGGAAGAGGAGATGTGTTGTCCAGCTGTGGGGAGCTTTGAAAGGCTCTGTTCTTTAGGGTTCTGGCTCTCTTGTTCTGAAACCATACCTGGTAGAAGAAGAGAAATTCAGTTAGGATGTGAATATTTTGGAATTTTTACACTAATTGAAGTTTATGAAAACTGTTCGTCATCAATATTGATCTTGACATACCTGAATACGTGATTCTGGGAGGCCAGTGGCTTGAGACAGACTTTCTCTGACACTAATGCCAGGATAAGGGTCCACATTGAAAGCCATTTTTAGGAGCTCCAAGTGTTCTTTGGTGAAGCTGGTTCTCTTCCTGCGGCCTGCAATCTTACTGGCCTGTGAGTTTCCATCTTGAGCTGTAAAAGTAAACAGATATGTCAATATTATTCCATGATAGAATTCAATATTACTTGAAAATGTGTTTAAAATATATATAGAAGTAAAATTCTTACCCATGCAGTCGGTCCACATGTCTTTCATTGAGTATTTTAATATCTCTTGCAGACAAATTAGTAAGTCAAGCTTGCTGCTGCTCCTTGTGCTACTGACCAAGAACTGAGGGTAGCCACTATTTAAACCTGCCCAATTAGGTCCAGAAGGGGCCGTCCTAACATTTGGTCACTTTAAAGTTTGAGTGGGCTCTGTGATCCTTAATGGGGCAGTCACACCTTTATCTGTGCCACACCTTAATTTACACTTCATTCTTCACAAACACTTGATCAATTTGCAAAACATGTCAGGGCAATTTGTAAGACTGTTAATGGAAACATAACTTATGATGTAAGTGTTACTGCTAACAGATTTTTGAAAACATGCCAAAACAAGTTGTAAGTATGGAAATATAACTTATAATATGTGCTACTGCATAATACTAAAAGGTAAATTAACATATTTGCTCATTGTATTCTATGTATACATAATTTTCTTTATAAAAATATACAACTTAGAAATGCAAAGGTTGATTTAATGTTTAGTTGTATTTAATTTAAATAAAAATAAAAAAGTAATTTATTTTGCATTTCACTCATGTGCTTAGTATAATTTTAATGTGTATTGAGCATATTTATATTTATATAAATGTAATATGTATAGAGTACACAGATAAATGTGTAAATGAATCACTGTGACCATAGATTTAGCTTGAAAATAGTTTGTGATCATTTAAAATATCAAAAATAAGTGTATAAGAAACATTTAAGCAATAATACAAATATGTAAGTATTCACAAATTGTACTGTTCAATAAAAAAATACAAATATATCATTTTATGTGAATTATGTTTTAACAATAAAACAGTAAAAGATCATGAACAATTGGTAAATAATATTAAAATTGAATAGAATATATAATATTTAATAAATTCTATTTTATTACAACATGCAATAACTCTTTCAAAGATATGTAAAGGCCAATACTGATGTTTATTTGACTAAATTTATAACTGAAGTTTTACTAAAACATTTCTGAATATTTCATATTGACAAGAATATTTAGAATCATTTTTTTATAGTCATCACACAATGTTTTTCTTCATCACTTCCATTTAAAGCAAGCAGTTTGTATTACATTCTCTCAACCATGAAAAAATCATATACTCTATATTTTAGAACAAATTAATCAACATAGTTTTACATATACAATAAAGAGGAAGATTAATCTGCCCCCAAATGTCAGCATTTTGTGATAATCAGAAAGGATTTTGACTTCTGTCATAGGTGTCAACAGGTTTGATGAATGTGTTTACACCTCTTTGATTGAAATGCCTCAATCACTCTACACAATAGCTCATGTAAAACTATTTCATACCATTTAACAACTGTGGATATCCCTTTATTAATATGAATAGACCTCTGTCACAGGTGTCAATGCATATGATTTTTGTTTCTGACAATAATAGTAATGTGATTAATTTATAAGCTACTAAGAACATAAAATTACTATTATTTTAAGTGGAATGCTCCTATCAAAACATTGAAAAATCTATTCAAATCCTAAATAATTTCAAATCCTTTGTGAAAAATTAGGACAAAGCTAAATTATCCAGAGTCTTACTAGTATTAAAAAAATGCATTTTCTGTAGCATATCTGTGGCATTTTTGTCACTTCTAGTGACCCTCCAAGGCCTGGTAAATTTCTCATCTTGATCAATACCCCTTTTTGGTTTAAAAATGTATCTCTAATTTGAGTAAAAAAGAAAATAGTATGCAATTTATATTAGGAGCAAAATGTAAAAGCATTATAAACAGGTTCATGAATAATAATTGGAAAAAGGGTCACCCGGATCTTTTTGTGAGTTCAGCATTTGTTATATAAACCTGTTACATAACCATAAAAAGTCATACCCAAATCTGAATTATAAAGCAGCATGTTACAATTGAAGGACTTTATTTTATGTGTCCTTGTTAATAATTACTAAGTAAAATTAACAAACTTTATGTACTTAAGAGTTAGCCGACTATAATTATGCATGATTTATTGTTATATTATACATGGAAGATGTGTAACAAGGACACTGTAATAGCTGTACTAATTAAACTGTTCATTAGCAAACTTGTATTCTTTGTGAGGAAATTAAATGTTAATTATTTATATTGTGGAAGAAAATGTGAAAGCCTTAAACAGAACTGGAACATTCATTTCAGTAACACTGTAGCCTATTTTATTCATGTTTATTATTAGAAAATTAGGATTAACCTGATGTTTGTTTTGTTACATAAATCTGTTAGATAATAGGCTACCATGTACAAGTATATCATCACATTATCGTTACAGTAGAACAAGGATTTGTATATCTATGTGGGCATGTAATATGTAGGTATTAATAACGTAGTAAACGTTATATTAATGGTGTATGGAGAAGCTAATGATATAGTAGGTCAAGATGGCGTGCCATGATCTGGAGTGAGTCATGGCGTCTCTAGAGTCTACAAAACAGCAGTAATGCATGGCCACTTTTACACACAGACAGACTTATCTATAACTGGCCGAAAACAACACAGAGTTTGATTTAAACAACACGGCCAGCTCACGAATTAAACGAAGGGACTCCATGTTCAATTTAAAGGACTTGTTTGGGGGTTTTAAACGAAATAAAGACGACCTAATGAGTCTTTCAGGTAATCCATATTCATCCGCTCTGAGTTCCTGCCTGCCTCACGCGGACTGAAGGGAGCGGAACCCGGATGGAACTGTCATGGCTGCCGTCACGGACCTGCCAGTCTAAAGAGAAAAGAGAGGTAAATATCTCTAAACTAAGCCTATTAAGCGCTGTGGTTTCAAATATAACATAGCGGCATTTAATTCTAGCACGACAGTCACTTTTTTGAGCGGTGTGAGCTCGCGTTGTATTCTTTGTTTTTAATCGTTTGATTGCGTCCAGCGTGGGTGGGGGCGAGTTGCTTTATTTTTGTTGATGTGGATAAATAGCGTGGCTTGTTAAGGAATGACTTTTGTGGATGTGTTCGCGGAGAAAGAAGTGGAACATAGTCTGTGTGCATCGCAAAATCCTCGGCCATAATTGTCGTGTTGAGTCGATTGACATGGCACTTCCTTTTAGTTGGCTGTGCATTGTCGTGTCCGCCGTGCACAAAGTTGTTGAATGTCAACTTCATTTAGAAAAACGATTTCGGTCATTCGCAGATGCTGCTTGGCTTTGTGGTTTCTGCCTTGCTGGGTTTGTGTTTTGTTCTTAAAAAGTTTGTTCGTTGTGCCTCTGTAGAGTGATTGTGATGTAATGAAATACTGGTCTAAAGTTTGGCTAGTATGGCAGAATCAGTAGAGGCATAGATATTCATTGATGTGCATATGAGAATGTAATCAGGCTGATAAAGTTTACGTGCGAAGCGATGCGTGCTTTTTCACGTCTTAGTTGTTCTTGCATTCACTTTCCAAATGCACTGAATTTCAGAGTCATGTTCTGAAACATAATAGCTTATAAATGCCATGCAATCATCAGCTCCTAAAATAAACTGCTTGCATTTCCTAGTTTTGAACACGTTAGTGATGCTGGACACAGTTATGTCTGGGAGTAAGACTGGTTAATTAGACAATAAAACATTTCAAACAATAAAGAATACCTTTTAGTTTATTTTTATAGTGTATATCAGTCAGTTGTTATTGAATAAATATATTTAAAAAAAATCATCACTTAAGCATTACTTAGCTTTTACAAAATCTAAATTTTCCAGGTTGTGAAACATTTTAGCATATCAGGAAGCAGTATAGCCATTAAAACAATACGTGTATTGTGGTTCTGATGTTTATGTGCCATGTGATTCCTAAATATACATGTATAAATATATATTTGTATAATTTTTTTAAATGTCTTATTTCCTGTGGGGTTTTTGACATGCCTGCTTTTATGAAGGATTGATAATCATAGTTCAGAGGGATAAACTACCTTTAAACTCAGGTGGTTGTGAGAGTTTACACCTCAGCTATGTACCAATGATCATGCTGAATCAGGGCACTCTCCACCTTCATATAGTGTTGACAACTATGTGTAAAGTACATCCGCAACTCATTTTAGACTCTTGATTTAAAAGTAAATTTTGCCCACATTTCCAGTGGGGTTAAATAAATAAATGGAAGTTTCAAATTGTACTAATTATTTTAGTATTGTTAAATCACAACATTTGTTACATCTCAAAAAGAAAGAAAGTAGAAAAACAAATCTCTCTTTATATGTATATGCAAGGTTTTATTTATATATATATATATTATTACAAAACATTATTAGATTTTAACAGGCAACAGGAGTTAAATTACATTAGTCATTTTTGAGTGAACATTTCAAAATATGTTTTATGTAAAATAGTATTACAGCAGTTATGTGACCTCACTACATTTGTAACATGACATTATGACACTGCATGTTTAATTTATTAACAGGTATCAGTTTGTCACCATACAAATAAAAACACTTTTTAATGCAAAATTTGCATACTGTGTGCAGTATACATGTTAAACTTTAGCAGTGGGAAGTATAGTATGATAGCATGCTGTTCTGAACATTTGTTAAAAGTCATGATGGGTAGGCCCACATGTAGAATTTAAAACTGTAAATTGTTGATTGTTAAAAAAATGTTGGTTGTTTTAATTCTGTGAAGTAAATTGTAGAATTTAGCCAGTTTACAAAAGTATTATTTTCAAATTCTGGCACTGATTGCAATCGGACTTAAATAAAATTTCAATTTGATTTTCATGCAATATTTCATAGAAGTCTTTTATGTAAGCATTCATGACTAAGGTCCTATTTACACCAGGTATTTGGTCAATTGAATTTTAAGTTTGAATCTTAAATGTTAATCTAAAACATTTTTGTTTACCTGTGTTTTAATTAAACTCTTTTGTCCACCTTCGGCTGCACAATATCTCACCAAACTTCTCCGTATTTATAACCCTTCTCGCACTCTTAGATCATCCAACTCTATCTCTCTAGTGCCACCCTGCATGCTTTTAATCACAATGGGAGTCAGATTATTATTATTATTATTATTATTATTATTATTATTATTTTTTGCTCTGCGGCACCTCAGCTATAGAACTCGCTTCACTTGCATTAAAATCAGTGTTGAATCAGTGATATCCTTCACACTTTTAATTCCCATATTAAAACTCATCTTTTTAAGCATGCTTTCTATTTTTATCATGTTATTTTATATTTAAGACATATTTGTCCTTTCCATTCTCATATGTATTTGAATTTGTTTAGAAATGTTTTATTAACTGTTTTTGTCATGTTTGTTGTAAGGTGACCTTGGGTTCCAGAGAGGCGGCATTTATAAATGAAAATAATTATTATTACCTTCGACCAGATCACCAAAAAAAACCAACTAAAAACAAAATAAGTATAATACCAGTGTAAATACTCCATACTCAATACTTTTTCTGTAGTATTTCTGTTTGTAACTTTGCTGTTAACAGCTTTAGAGTGAGGACAATTGTATGTAAGGAATTACGGTTGAATGACATTGAAATGTTTTTGTTCTGCTTTCTTGTAAAGAAGCATAAAAGGAAAGTGGTAGTCTGTAATTGTAGGCAAATACTAGTTTTGTAGATTGCACTAGTACAAGTTGAATTATTTTTGTAATAATACCTATATTGCATAAATTAAAGCTAGGTAAATAAATGTGTTTTTAATAGGGATGGTTTTCTCAAATGCTATAAAAATTAACTGCACTGTTGTTTCCCCATATTACAATCAAATAATGTTTGTTTGTTTGTTTGTTTTTCAAAAACTGCAGGAGCTTTTTATTCTAAAGCATGGAGGTTAACCTGACAACATCAGATGATCCCCTTGAAAACCATGAGCAGAGCCAGCATGAAGACACATCACTGGACCACACTTTGCCTGTTGAATTGGCACATCAGCTTCCAGAAACAGCCTCTTGCAATGAGCATTGTGACCAAGATGATACAGCCCCTGAGGACTCAGCCACTGATAATCTTCAGACAGACGGCAAAGCTTCTGGAAAGACTCCATGTAAGATGCAGCAGGGTGCAATCTTCTCTGGAAAAATACTGAGTTTTTGTTGCTCTGAGTGCAAAGACGATATCACTTACAGCCCTAACGACTTGCTAAAACATTTTCAAGGAGTACACAAGGGGACTCCTCCAACTTATCCTTGTGATCTATGCTTGTTTGTCACTAATGAATTCTCATCTCTTCAGCGACATCGCATTGAGCACCGAAACACATTGGTCACGTGTGAGATTTGCAATGATGGGGTGCAGTATTCACTTCTTTTGCTTACCAGGCACTTTACAAGTTGCCACAGCCGTAATGGACAGTTTAGCTGTAAAAAATGTGAGTTTTCCACCCGAGATGCAGGAACTTTTGTTCAGCACATCCATCATCACAATGAACTCAATTACAAATGTGGGAAATCCCCACAAGCGGAGCTTCTGAGGCATAACGTCCATTCTGGGACTTTCTCCTGTCAGTTTTGCAGCTATGCTGCGGCTCGCAGAGAGTACCTGAACAAACATCTTACTATGGCACATGGTGAGGAGATGAACAAGTGGAGACCAAATGAGGACAATTCACCTGGTCTAAAATTGTTGCTTAAAAAGTCTCCTCCAGGTGGAGGATCCAGAGAGTCACAGTGGATGTCAAAATTTAACTCTATTTCTGGTGTAGGCCTTCTTGATCATAATGGCAGGTTGTTTAATCCTGAAAAAACCTTGGAGGACACACAACAGTTTCTTGAAAGAGCCGTCGGGGTTAAAAAAGAGAGTAATAAATGGACAAAGTCCCCCATTAAAAGTGAGCCACAAATTTTGCAGCTCATTCCATCAGCAACATCACAACCAAAGTTACAAGAGCATGAGATTAGTCCTGGAAGTCCAGGACATGGCAATGGACTGACTGTTCTTATGGTGAAAAATAAAATTTCTATTCCGCCAAACTGCACCACGCAAGTCATGGGCTTTAAGATGGTAGATGGTAAAAAACATTTAGTTCTAAAGGTCATACCGACAAAACAAGAGGACTCCACTGAAAGTGAGGTTTTTGAGTCACACATTAGTGAAGATGAAAATAAACCAACCAGCAGCCCTTGCTCTTCATCAATAGGATCTCTCCTAAGTTTAGAGTCTGGAGAGTCAAATGAGACCTCATTAATAGCAGAGGAGTCAGATGAGGTTGAAAGCCACGTTGGCCACCATTGCCCCCTGACAGTAGAGCACAAGGTTAACTTTGAGACTGCAAGAAAGGCAGGGCAGGTTAATAATGAGGATGCTGAAATTGCACATAGTGTTAAAGTACTATCTACAGCATCAAAAGATTCCTCACTTTCCCTCTGTCAGAGCCATCGATCGAATGGGAGGTCATCGCCTCTTCTTCACAAGATGTCTTTCCTTTGTCCAAGTGAAAAAAGATTCACTGATGATACCCAGACATCAAATTCAGCCACCACACTTCAGAATTCTGAGACCACACTTTCTGATTTGCTGATGGCTCCAGTTGATCCATCTAAATACAAGGCTACAGCATTAGCTTCACTAATGGATGAAGAATCCACACATACTGATGCAGTTTCACATTCAAGGTCTGACTCTAAAATGTCTGTAGATGAAAAGCCCACAAATGCTGATATCATGAAATCTAACCTTCCATCTACAACTGCAGATGCTAAATTTTCTAAAAAACCCAGTGAATCATGTGAGAATAACGTTGAACCGAGCTTGCCTAATACATGTCATGTGGAAAAGAACAGAATTGGTTCTGTGGCTGAAGAAGGGCAGGGTCCTGATTCTGACAAATCTGAGACTTCATTATGTGAGGTGACTGACATAAAGACCTGTAACGCAGAATTAGGAGAGAGCTCTCAGTTTTGTTCAAATGGCTTTTCTAACTCTGAAGCTTCAGACATTGTAGTTGAAAATTCCACTGAGATGACAAATAACAAAGCCACCGAGAGGAACCCCCCCCAAAAAACTAGTAAAAGTAAAACAGAATATAAAAATGCCAGAGATTCCCTCTCGGAGGTTGAAAACAACTTTCTAAATTCCCCAAGCCAAGAGGTCTTTAGTTTCCACAATTATTCTAAAGATACCTCTGGTAGCTCTCCTGAGTCAATACAGCCTGAAGAAGACTCACAAGAACTGGAGGAAGAAGAGTGCGAGGAGGATTTTGGTGACTGGAGCTTGACTCTGCCAGCATCACCGCCTCTTCCAGCAGAAGAAGATAGCAAGGGAGGGCTTAATGAGAGTGATCGGGTGTCTGAAAGTGGAGAGAAAACATTAGAGCGAGTGTCAGATAGTGATATCGAGGTTGATGAGTGCATAGCTACTGTTGATGATTCACTCATTCCTGTGCTTCCAGAAAAAGGAGGAGAAACTGCTAGTTTATCAACAGAAGAATCAGAAAAGAAGTCGGAAGGTCCCATTGTGGCAATTGAAAATACAGCGCCAAGCTTGAATAATGCAGCTGTTCTGGGCAAGATACTTGAAAAGCACTCAGACGCCATTATCAGCCAGCAACTTGAGAAAGAAAGGATGAGGTCTTCGGCTCCAGTACAAGAAACTGTTAGGCCCACCAAAACCACACTTCGGATCTTGCAAACAACTGAAGGAAAACAGCAGATGTTCCTTCAAACTACAGACACTCCATATGCTGTGCCCGTTCAGCTAAAAAGTGGAGCGGGCTTCAAGCTGATAACTAAAGCCTGTTCTCCCAAAATTAACGTGTCCTATGTGAAACCAGGGATTGAAACAGCCTGCAAGACTAAGGGAGTAGCTCTCACGTTAAATGGAGGTAGAATTGGCTTGTCTGCTCAAAGTTCAGGTCTGGAAAATAAAGGTCAAGCATCAGTCCAAACAGCACAAAGTGGAAGTGGAAACCGCTACTTTGTCAATGCCTCAGCCCTTAAAGGTTCTCTTTTTTTATCAGGTCCCGTCAAGTCTTCATCTGGAGAACCGGCTGCTAATGTGCCACAGACTTGTTATTTAGTTCAGAGACCACTCCCTGTTAGTAGTGAGTCAACTAGTCCAAGTTCTAAGACTGTGCTTGCAACTCGTCCTGTATTGGCCTTGCCTGTGAATTCAGCAGATAAAGCTAATTCATTACAGGCTGGGAGACAAGCTTACTTGGTTCGATACATTTCCCCCGCTAAGTCAGGAATACTTTTGAACACTTCAGATGGAAAAACCTTGAATCAGGGTAACCAATTAAATGAGGCTGGCAAAAACAGAGTTTTCCTTAAGGTAGTTAGAGGACCCAATGGCACCAGATTTCTCTCCGCTCCATACAGCACAGCCAAAAAGCCAATATACCTTGCCACAAACTCTTTACAGTCACCCTACTTGTTAATGTCCTCAAATCAGTCTCTAAACAACGTTTCTGCAGGTTTCAAAACCTCTACTAACTTCCAAGGTCTCACCCATAAACTCATCCCAGCGTCCCAGCTTAAACATATTCTGCCCCAATCCAAAATTCAAATCAAAAGCAGGGCTGATCATAATGTAGCATTACAGAAGTCACCACTTGTCCCCGGTTCCAACCGTCCACAAAGCCAAAGGAAACGGAGGCGAAGGGCTTCGTTTGAGGAAATGCAGGAGAGCTCCTCTAAAATGAGGAGAATCACAAGCAAGTCGTCAGCTGAGAAAGACGCTACCTCAGTTTGGGAGCCTGTTGCGAAAGATGTCGTGAGATCGCTGAGGCTCTGTCCCTTTAGTCCACTTCAAGAAATCAAATATCCTCGTCGAAACCAGCCTGTGGTTGTGCTTAACCACCCGGACGCAGACATTCCTGAAGTTACTAGCATTATGAGGTCAGTGAACAAATACAAAGGCGAAGTTCTCAAGGTGGCACTGTCCGAAAGTACAGTTAAAGCCCTCTCCGAGTCTCCAAGTACACTTTCACAGCAGAATGCTTCCAATGGCAGTGACACAGAGAGATCCAGGCCAGTAGGAGGTAATGTTCGAGAAAGATTCATTCTGAAACTGAAGTTAAAAAAGACCTCCAGAAATAAGTATGAGGTGGTGAGGTCCTCAACTACTGGATTAGAGCAGCAGACCAAATTTTGTTGCTGGTTTTGTGGCAGAGTTTTCAAAAACCAAGAGGACTGGATTGGCCATGGTCAACGCCATCTAATGGAGGCAACGAGAGGCTGGAGCAAGCTGTACTAATGCAACTACAGGCTAAACGCCATCCTTCATTGTAGAAAACAGATTTTTTGTAATCTTTCCTTTTTTAATAGTACAGTAAGATACAGTTAACTTGTCAATATTATTTTTCTATAGATTTGTTTTGTTCTCCTGAAGCTTTTAAAGGGTATAGTGTAATAGAGAAGAGTTTGGTACCTGAAACCAGTTTGTATGTATATAATTTTCACCCTTGTATATTTAAATCAGAAACCTTTGAGTATGTATAGAACGGAACTGTGAAAACTGGACACACTGTATGTTTATGGTGCAAGCAGAAAGATCACTGGTATAAAGATGGTGCTGTCTCTTATAGACCTCTTTTAATGCAGACAATTGAATCAATTTCTCAGGTAATTCCATATTCTTTGAATGAGTGAAACTGTCCAGTTTATAAACAGTTGTCTTTAATTCTGAAGCTGTGTTTGATTGTAGATTTAAACATTATGTACCATTTAAGTACGGTTTAAGTTGGATACATATGTCATACCTACATCACTGGACCATAGTTAAGAGACTAAAAACAATCTTCAAAATGAATGGAAATATCTGTAAATTTTAAAGGGATAGTTTGCCCAAAAATTAATATTGGTCATTTACTCATCCTAATGAAGTTCCAGAATGGCATGGCTTTTAAAAAAAAAAAAAAAAAAAAAAACATTCCAAAAAATGTTTCACCAAACACCACTAGACCCCACGGATGTTCAGTATATGAACAAAAACAGACAACTTTTAATATATTTTTTTCAAATTATTCCAATTTTGTTCAACAGAACAAAGAAAATCATGCCTTATATGGTACATGTGAGAAAATGATTGGAATTAAACTTTTGGGTTGAAGTATCCCATTGTTATTTTTATGAATTATGACATGAAAATATTGACTAAAAACAAGCCCAACTGGTTCCTGTGGAAGCCTTCCTTTTGAGGAAAATTCTCATTTGAGGTGGTTTACTATTAATACAATGTATTTTTTCCCTCGCATTGTTTTTTAGGGTCAGTTTTATGTTTCACTGGTACCATGCATCTCCCTTCATTATATCAAACCAGACCCAGTGTCATTTCAGTAGCAATAATGGACTTTATAATAGTTGTTTTACTGTAAAGGATTTCTTATACCTGTTGGTTGTAGTGTTGGTGCTATTTGTTGTCCTTTCCCTTATTTCAAATGAAGAAATGCACCTCTAAATGTTCTATTATTTTTTTGGTAAAAACAGGATATATTGAGATGCAAGCCAACAAACCTCAAATAGCCAACCAAACACTAACTGTGTTCTCATTTTCTGTGATACTTGAGTGCCTCATTCTGCCTCAAAGTTTTAACGAGGGTCTGTTTCTTTTCCACGCTAAAGTCCAGATTTGTTAGATTCCTGTGTGCTTAGCAGAGTTCAAAGATTACGTTTCAACCATTGATCCTCGCTAGACTACATTGATTGTTTCAAACTGATTTGTTAACCATAAAAGTACATTTCGAGACACAATTTTCTCATTGATAGCCCCAATATCAAGCATTTTCTGTCTATATATATGAATAAATAGTTAAGAGCATTTGCTGCAAGTATTAAGTTGTCAATTCATGTAAACACTGTCCAAAACTGATAGAGTGAACATAATGGTGCTTTTGAATTTAATTTATCTTCACAATCCAGACGAACTGCTAAAGTGATTTTCTGCAATTGACAGATGTTCATTTGTCTTTGTCTACTGTGTTTGAAAGAAGCTTTGATGGCAGAGAGGTAATAATCCATCCTTTTATTTTTCAGTCGATAGTTTCCTTTTTCATAGTTTAAATCAGTGATTTCTCTGATGCTTTACCTTCTCGTGTTCGGTCGGTTCACATTTGTTTCTAACACGTGTTGTCGGCTTTGTTTTTAATATTCACTTAGTATGTTTGTCATTCTTTTTGTGACATGACAATAACTGTTATACACGTGACGTAGTGGAATTGTTTATGCAAACCATTAACTGTTGACTAATATTCTGCTCAAATGGCCTAGCTTGAAACGTGTAATTTCACGCCAAAATTGAGCAAATAATAATGTCCTCACTCAGACATCTGTCAACCAAATGATGTTGTGTCCTGAAGCAAAAATGTCCTTCCTTACCTTGTTGTAATGCCCAAGTCACACAGGTTTTATTAGGATCAGAGAGACAAGTTTATTTTTTTATGCTAAGTGCCTAAAATGTGATGCACCAGGTTGACACTATATTGTACTGTATTTACCTCCTTGCAGTTCCTTCTTTAATAAATGTAAATACCTTTGAACAACATGGTTAGTTTTATGACTACTTTTATTGCCTCAGGGTGGGTTGTTTTTATGTTTATGTGACTTTTTTTGTTTTTATTTTGAAATAAATCGTTTTTAAAAAGAGCACTCACCTCCAGGTGGCAGTGTTGCATTAGGTTAGTAATTTATTAGGCTCTCTAATGTTATTCAGAGGGTGTTTTACTAGCACATGAGCACAATATTGACTTCATTGGTATTCCATAGTATGATGCAAACGGGTAGAAACTTTAGCAATATTGTTGTAGAGTCGACTACTTACTCCTTTGCCTTGGCAGTAGAGCAAATGCATGTTTATATATGTATTACTAGCTGTGTGTTGTAGATTTGTGACAAATAATTTCAACGACTTTATGCCAATTTTTAAACTATACTTTTTGTGCATTTCATACGTCTGTCACCAGATCATATGGAACTTGTAAATCACTTACATTTTGTGTAAAAAGCTAAGTAAACTAAAAAGTTGTTCAGGTATTAGCCTGAAAGAAAAAGCATACTTGTTGATGTTGAACACTTGTTGGTGCAATAGAAGCTCCCGTTAAACCAGGTATTTCTAAAAGAAAAAGCCAAAAAGCACAATATAACAAACAAAAATGTCAACACATTGTTTTAAGCAACAAATATTATAATTATTAAATATAGTAAATATACTGTGCCCAGCATACAGTACACCCTAACAGATTTTGTTGGAAAAAAACCCACATATGTCACTTTTGAATAACTTTTATGGGATCCCATATAAAGATTTACGTAAGACCAAAAAAAAAAACAGATTTGCACGAATAATATCAGTTAGTGGTAAAGGCAGTATTGTGTATATATATATATATATATATATATATATATATATATATATATATTTATACATTTACACTCAAAGCTTTTTTTTGGTAAATAAATATTAGAAATGAATACTTTTATTTAGCAAGGATGCTTTTAATTGATCACAATTTGGGTTCTAACTGGGGTGAAACATTGCTTTACCAGGGGGTTAAAACTAAAAGTGGAGTTAGTGCATTGTGAAAAAACCATACGTACTTACACCCATCAAAAATTTTAGAACAAAAACATTTGTAATGTTTTCCTGTGGTTTCAATGCTGATTTTTTCAAATGATCACTCGAGTCACACAATCCTTCAGAAATCATTCTAATATTCTGATTTGCTGAAAAAAATAATTATTAATAAATTATTAAATATAAATAAATAAAAGATGTAGAAAACGGCTGATTAGATTTTTTTCTGCTCATAAGAACAACGTTTATCTAAAAGAAAAATCTTTCGGGACATCATGCATGTCTTTTTCATCACTTGATTGTTTTAAATCATGCTTGAATCAAACCTATTAATTTCTATAATTTCATTCACACAAAAAAGCTATTGTTTGTTAAAGTGTTACAAAACATTTTATTTCAGATATATTCTGATCTTTGGATCTTTCCATTCATCAAATCAAATCATGAAAATAAAATAAATGCAGATGTAAATTACATTAATTACAATACAAATTTACATGTTAAAATGTATTTAAAACAGTGCCTTTAAAAAGAAAAATATTTTAAAAATGTACTGTATATGGATTGGGGCCTCACGGTGGTGCAGTGGGTAGCACGATCGCCTTACAGCAAGAAGGTCACTGGTTCGAGCCTCGGCTGGGTCAGTTGGCAGTTCTGTGTGGAGTTTGCATGTTCTCCCCAAGTTGGCGTATGTTTCCTCCGGGTACTCCGGTTTCCCCCACAAGTCCAAAAACGTGGTATTTGGTGAATTGGGTAAGCTAAATTGTCCGTAGTGTATGAGTGTGAATGAGTGTGTATGGATGTTTCCCAGTGATGGGTTGCAGCTGGAAGGGCATCCACTGCGTAAAACATATGCTGGATAAGTTGGCGGTTCATTTTGCTGTGGCGACCCCAGATTAATAAAGGGACTAAGCCGAAAAGAAAATTAATGAATGTATATGGATCAAATAAATCGAATGCTTTAAAGAAAAAACACAAAAATTTTACTGTACTGAAACTTTTGACCGGTAGTGTATATATTGTGACAGCTAGCCCTCCAGTATAGTCTATATATACACACACATACACACACTGGCCTATTTTATGGATTCAATACAATGTAGAGTCATCATGTTACAGCCCTCCCCATCTGACCCTCAAGTTATTTATTATTCATGCTACATCTCAACTAAAACAAGAGGATCTATATATGTAGGCTTTACAGTTATAACAGTACACGACATGCCAAATGAATGTATTTATTATCCCATTTAAGATGCCGTCCCCTACACGCTCTAATTTACCAGGCTCTGCTTTCACTTTCACCTTCATTTTCATGAAGGCTCTGTCACGATAATGAGGGCAAAATCTCTGGCTGGGCTATGATTTGCTGTGAGTCATTATCCTATGTCATGAAGAGGATATTTGAGACGCTTAAATGGGCCGTTGAATTAGGAGAGACTTATGGCCACGTGAACGGATCACATGACACACACAATTAAAAAAAGAACACAGATCTGCGACTGACTGATTGACCGGCTTTGGGATGGACAGATTGGTGGTGTGTGCTGGTATTGTAAATGTTCAGGAAAGTCTCACAGAGCAGGAAAGTGAGAGACTGGTCCGCCTGCTTTGACAGGATTTAAATAGGTCAGGCTTGTACCAGAGCTGTCTGCAGTCTGCCTCTGACTTCCTGCCATTGAAGTGGTTCAGGCCGTGGAGTGGCCTGCGGGAACGAGGGATGGCAGCCCATTCCATGAGAAATGAAGCATTAACACACAACGATGAGAAAAGGAGGGGGGACAAGAAGGGAATAGAGCGCTGTGATTAAGCTATTGTTGAAGAGGCCATTTTGTTGCATGGATAAAAAAATATTTTAATCCTTGCATTCAAATTGACTACCCATTCGTTGTGTTCGTGGCTGTTTTTGCCCCATTGACTTCTATATCAGGACATTTTTTGATTGCATAGCCATGACACCAAATAATCATGCATTCTTGATTGTTGGTGGTTTTCCCTGTTGGGAAGAGGTAAAATTTGTATCATAATTTGGCACCATTAACCATAGGCCTGTGCAAAAACGTTTCTGGCTTTTATATGGAGTTCTATGGAGTAAAACATTATTTTAGTGTGCGTGCATAAATACACTTACTATGTATATGTTTTGAGTGCTGAGGTGCTTATTTTTTATCAAGCATAAGGTAAGTGTGCAAATTTCTCTCTTACACACTTCCCCTTTCTCTCTCTCTCACACACACACACACACACACACACACACACACACACACTTTACTTTATATAAAGGCAAGAAACCAGAAAAGCCAGAAAGCTTTATTTTTTTGTTGTTGCTGTAACTGTCAACAGTAAAAATCACAAATTTTACCTCTTCTCAACAGGGAAAACCATCAACAATCAAGAATGCATGGTTATATGCTGTCATTATAATGCAAGTAAATGGGGCAAAAACAGCCACGAACATAACAAAAGGGTAGTAAATTTGCCCAGTGTACTGTTGAGTTTTCGAAAAAATTCCAAAGCAATTTCCTAAAATATGTGTCAAAATAAGATTTGTCACCAAAAATCATTCCATTTGCTGAAACACAGAACGTTATGGTCAAATTAAGCCTCAAAATCACCCCAGAGTAGATGAAAACATCGACCACAGCACACAAGGGTTAATTTATGTTTAAACAAATCAACTAGGATATATAGTAACCTCAGAAGTTATACTCAATTTATGACTTGCTTAATTAGAGTTTGAAAAAATACTTAAATTGACCTGATTGATCCTCTGTATAGGAAAAATGGTTCTAAAGAGTACCATGGTTCTTCAGCTCGTAATAATTAGCAGAACACTTTTGGTGATAAAGTGAATGCTTTTTATAAGGTTACATAAAGAAACACGCTTTGAAAGTGCCATATAAGGGGCCTTTAAAATATTTTAAAATTTGGTATTTTCTCTCTGCAGATAAAATATCACAACATCTGAATTTTACAAATGAGTTTAAAGTTTCAGTGTGTCTTCTCTATTTGTTTAGGTACAAACAATTGTTTATGAAGGCCAAACGTAAAACAGTTCAGTTCTTTGGAAATATGCAAATTCAAAACAGTTGAGTTTTACCATTTTTGAATCCATTCAGCTAATCTCCGGGTCTGGCGGGAACACTTTTATTACTCTGGAGTGAAAGTTACAAATCGGACTATAGCAACATTTTCCATCGGCCTTAGTACACTATCTATAGAAGAGTCAAGCTTTAAATTGGAAAATTATTGTAAGTCTTTGGTGATTTTTGTGCGAGATGCTAGTAGTCTATTCCGATTAGATGATTTATGCTAAGCTAAGCTAAAAGTACTCACGCCAGACCCGGTGATCGTAGAATGGATAAAAAAATGGTAAAACTCCATTGAGTTGTCAAATGAGCCTACTAAAGCTGGAGTTATGGTATATATTTTATCTTTTTTATCTGATTTTTTATGCATAAAGCCAAGTAATAATTAGGAAAAAAAAAATTACTTTTGGAGAAGAGGCCTCCTCAACTGAACAGAGCTTGTCACACATTATGTGAAAAAGAAAAACATAACACGATTAATAAAAAAAAAACAAGTTACAATTTAAAAGTTAAAATAGACATTTTAGGTAATATAATAATTAATATAAATAAGGAATTTACCTGTTGAGAGAATGCTGAGTCTGTGCAGTTGATGCTTGAGCTTCAGAAAACTAACGAGCTGCAGGTGCTTTGCCAGTTACAGATTTGAAAACAAACAACAACAAAAAGAGGCGGGAAATAAAAAGCCACTTCAAGAAGATAAAGAACCACTTCAGAATAGCAAGATTTTTCAGTTTTTTCAACCTTTAAAGAATGAATTTTTGAGTGTAGAGCTGGGCGTTTGTACAAAAGTGAATTGAATCAATACTCGTACTCCAAACTGACGCTGCATGAAATTACTGGTCAAATAAGGCCATTTTTTCCAGACAACACAGAGTTTTAATTTCAGAAAAGTTAAAAAAGGGGTCTCTGGTAGAATAACCCTGATATCTATTTACAACAAATTGTAAAACTTGTTATTTTTACCAGTTGTCATTATTTGTAGTAAAAAAATACTTTTCACTGTAAAAATATCTATAAATAAACAGTTTTATATGTCTGGTTGTATTTCACTTATTTATGCTTTTGAAATGCACTATGGGATTATGATCTTTCCTTCAAAATATTTTGATGTTGAACATTTGAAAAAGTGACTTTTGTTGATGTTTTTAATAGCTTGAAGTGATATATTGTCTGTGTGTTGTAAATTATGGTACAAAAACCTAGCAACAAGCTGCCAGTACTTTTTGCGTTATTTTGCAAACTTAAATTCTCTCTATATTATTTCTTGAACAATGTCTTGTCTCAAACTACTAAAATGCCAATTAGAGACACTTTTTTAATATACAGTGTTGAGTTTTCAGCATCAAAAGTCCACCAAGCTGAGATAAAACTCCGATAATCCAATTCACAACCATAAATAAACTGAAATAATAATAATAATAAACTGTAGAATAAACTGTGAACCACACAATACGTAACCTGTTAATTCACTGTTTTTTTTTTTTTTTACAGTGTAATTGACAATATTTTTATTAGAAATTTTGGAAGAAATTGTATGGGACTTTAATAGAGTATATAAAAATATAGAATGAAATATAACAAATATTAGCATTTTACTTAATAATTATTCTAACTATTCCAATATTAGATATTAATATTATTCTAAATATTAATCATCCAGTCATCCTACTATTCCTGAATTTGACATTATATGGACAAGAATTTTAAAACACTTTAAACATACATCTAAAACAAGATGTGCTATTTATAAGACACCTGCCCACTTCTCTATCTCACCACACTGTTCTATTCCTGTCCTGTGCCGTCCTCCGCCTGGATCTATTTATCCTCCTTCCTCTTCAGTATCTTGTTTTTACTGCTTCAGCCCACTCTCACTCTCTTTGTCATCTGACTTGAGCTGTGCGTTCTGTCCATTACCACTCAAACCACAACCAGAACATCAGAGAGTAACCGTCCGCCCGCCTCTGTATAAAATAAATAGGTCATGCCTTCCTGTGAAACTCTAAATAAGTAATGTCAAAGAGTGAAGTAATTGTAATTTTTAAGTGGTACTACTGAGTGCTCTGGACTGTCATATAACACGTTAAAGTTGGCACGAACCAAAAATTGTGTTATTCTGATGTACACTCTCAGAAATAAAGGTGTGAGGGAATCACTGGGGGTGGTACCTTTTTAAAAGGTACACTTTTGTACTCTTTACAGTTGAAGTCAGAATTATTAGCCCATCTGAATTATTTGCTCCCCTATATATTGTTTTCACAGTTTTCCGTTTAATGGAAAGAGATTTCTTCAACACATTTCTAAGCATTATAGTTTTAATAACCAATTTCTAATAACTTATCTTTGTCATCATGACAGTACATACTATTTTACTACATATTTTTCAAGATACTAGTATTCAGCTTAAAGTGCAATTTAAAGGCTTAACTTACTAGGCAAATTAGGGTAATCAGGCAAGTCGTTGTATAACAGTGGTTTATATTGAAAATATTGTTTAAGAGGGCTAATAACATCGACCCAAAATAAAACAAATAAGACTTTCTCTAGAAGAAAAAATATGATCAGAAATACTGTGAAAATGTTTTTGCTACATTAATTATCACTTGAGAAAATTTCGAAAATGAATAAATATTTCTTCACAGGGCGGCTAATAAATTTGACTTATTTTTGACAACTGTATATGCAGTTTAGGTACTTCAGTAAATGGTGCCGCTCCAGCATTTGATGGTGCAGCTCTCATTCAAAGTAAAATTGATCAGTAAATCAAAGTTTTAAAACAGAAAAGGAATTAGTTCACCCATAAGATAAAATCACTTCATCATTTATTATCCCTTATGAGTTTCTTTCTTTTGTTGAACACAAAATAAGTTTTTGATGAATGCTGGTTGCTGGCACCCATCCACTTCCATAGTAATAATAAAAAAAAAACCCCACTATGGAAGTCAATGGGTGCCAGCTACCAGATCTTTCAAAATATCTTCTGAATTCATCAGAAGGAAGAAACTCAAATGGGTTCTGAACAGGTGAGTAAATAATGCCAGAATGTTCATTTTTGGATCCCTTTAATTGCGTCCATCATGAACTGATTGGATTGTGTTGGGTAAAAACTAAATGAAGGCACACTGCATACAATCAGTGCTAATGTGTTAAAAGATAAACAGAAGCCAATGTTGATTAGCATTCACACATTATTAGTCCCACCCACAGCTAAAGCAAGCAGCTTTATGCTGAATATGAACTGATCTTAAAATATCTGCTTGTCGGAAAAAGTGTTAACAGTGATATCAGTTGATGCCAATATGTACTTGTAATAAGGTAGTGTGCTAACAGACAGTTCTCTTGCAGTTTTATCAGATTTGTAGGTTGTTCAGGATAAGAGAAAGGATAAAAGGATGACTTGAATTGTTATGGTTATTTTTGGTAGCTTCATTGATTACATCATCAGCTCCATATTTAACACAAATACAAACATAAGCATAGCAAAATATGAAGGACCTGAACCAGAAGAGATTCAAGCTTTTTAAAAAGAATATTGAAATTGTTGTGCATAAACACCTTTATAAAATACAAAACCCAAATTATAGTGGTTCCTATGCCCTCAGTACACTAACAAAGCTGTGAATTTCTAACGTTTTAGTTATTCATTTTCTAAATTTTAGTCTGTTTTAAAGGTGTACATTATATATGATTAATATTTGGCCTATAGCTTGTTGAAGGGATAGTTCACCCAAAAATGAAAATTTGCTGTTAATTCTAATTCATGTAGAACACTGAAGAAGTACACTGTAGCTAAAACTGCGGTCACTATAGTGATTCAGAAAATTCAAGTCAAATTTTCAAGTTAAAATTAAATAAAACATTCAGACAAAAATTTGGCTCCTGAAGATATGTTGAGGTCTTGAGAAGAAAAATGGCTGAATTTAGCATTTTCAGAGGCTATGGGTTAAGGGTAATAATGCTGTAAATAATGTTCAGATTCTTATCGGTATAGTTTGCCCAAAAAACTGGTTTACTCATCCTCAAGTGGTTCCAAACCTTTTTTTTTCAGTAAGTATTTTTTTTATGTTGAACAAAAGAAGATTTTTTTTAACAATGTTAAAAAAACAAGTTTTTGATAAGTGAAGTGTGAGTAAATGCTGACAGACGTTTTTTGGATGAACTACCACTTTAAGACCTCAAAGTATAATAAAGTGCCATGGTATTTATTTTGTTTTACCAGTAAGATTTTTTATTGATATGACAGTGTAGAAAATGGTCAGGAAGGCTATTGGTGCTGATTAGTATGTTTTTACCTTTTCTCAAACTGCCAGTAGCCAGTGAATGGCATTTATGAACAGCAAAGGGCCGCAGTTTCAGCTAATGCTCTTCTTTAAATGTTCTGTTAATAAAAGTCACAGCAAAAAAGTCAAATCAACAGCAGATTCCCATTTTAAGGTGGACTATTCCTTTCATTAACCCATGAACAGTGTAAGCTATTACAGGCTTGTAAACATTTAAATAATTAAAATCTTCCATTTAAAAAAATCATCATCATCATCGACAATAAAAACCTTTAATAACAAAAACTCTCATCAGTAATTTCATTGACAATACAGCCAGAGATTTAAGACAAAACACACTCAAACACAACTACACAATCAACCCCAAATGGTTGCCCGACCTGAGCCTGTCAAGCCTGTATTCTGTCTGACAGTGTTGAAATATGCCAGCAGATGGGAGTGAGGAGCAGCATCCCTGAGCTTCTGATGCGATTGGAAGTGAAGGCGCTCGTTTCCGCAGAACATTTTAACGACAACACCCAATGGGTTCGAAATGAACGCGACATTGCTTAATCCCATTTAACCGTGCGAATTAGTGTAGCCTGAATGCATTTGGCTGTTTGTCTTCCACTTTAATGAACGACCTATGTTTGCCCCTGCATTCTTCTCCTTTTCTTCTTGATCTGAATTCTTGTTGCAAAGTAGGCCTCTTTCATTAAATATAAAGGGGTTTTGTGCACTTCAAGAAGTCTTCTAGTCTAGCATCATTGTGGGCAACTAAGTGTTGCAGCAAATGTTCAGTATAAAACATTGAAAAGTTCCCATGTAACATCACACAGCTGTTGCAGGCTTGGGATTTGGGAGGTTAAAAACCCAGACTGAGGTTTAGTGAGGACAGGCTACCAGTTCTTCATCATCTCTTGGTTCCTACAATTGCAAGATGATGTCAGAGTCCTTGACAACAGAATGCGTGAGAAGGGATCAGCTGCAGAACGGGGAGGACTGATGAATAAACAATCGTCCAGACCCTGCAGCTCTGAAGACTGTCAAGCAAGAGTCGAGACGCGGCCACGATGAGCATACGCCCGACTCAAGGCGAAGGCGATGGCTTTTCTTCCTGATGATTTTGACAAAGCGCTCTGGCCTTCACACAACACTGAGAATGGACGGAATGAAAAATAGAGCTAGTTATGAAAGCACCCAGCAGGCTACGTTTTTGGCATTATGCATTAAATTTTCGATCACTACTTTGACGCCTCTAAAAGACAGAAAGGGGACCACGGCATCGGGTGATAAAATACATTTATTGGAAATTGTGACAAATGTAAAAAAAAATATTTAAATTATAATTTGGCTTTGGGTCAGGTCAGACCACAAATCATGTACTGACCAGAAAAAAACCAAAACGTATTTCTTTCATATGCTTTAAATGACAGGTGAGTCGTGTGGGTGAAGATAAATCACAACACATGGTAAATCTGGCAGCTAGACAAATTTCACTTCCTCCAGGAATTCAAGGGAGGGCTCTATTATATCCATGTGCTACACATCTGCATGGGTTGGATGGTGAGTTTTTTTTTTTTTTTTAAATAAATATTTCATCTGGTGAAACACTCTGGGGGGGTCTATATCCGATGGCAATTCCATGCAAGTTGATATCTTCGGTGGTTTTACTAGTGAAAAACGCAACATGATCCCTGAGCTCACAAACAAAATCAATATAAACAAGGATATTTTTCCCAATGTTTCATACGACTCTTCTGTTTGCATTACGGTTATATAATAATAGCACGTAGTATTAAGTCTGAATACGATCACGTGGTATAGAAAAGTCTTTATAATACCCTTAAATCAGCACAGAAACATTGTGTAGATTTCTTGATAGATTTCTGTGATCATTTAAATCAAGAATACAATAGAATATGCTCACTGCAAAATATGCAAATATAATCTAAAGACAATGTAGAATCTGAACTATATTATTTTGATAACTTTTGATAACCAAATCACATATTGAGTTCAATTAAATAAAGAACAAAAACTAATAATAATTTTTCATTCATTCATTTTCATTTCGGCTTAGTCCCTTTATTAATCTGGGGTCGCCACAGCGGAATGAACCGCCAACTTATCCAGCATATGTTTTACGCAGCGGATGCCCTTCCAGCTGCAACCCATCTCTGGGAAACATCCATACACACCCATTCACACTCATACACTACGGACAATTTAGCTTACCCAATTCACCTATACCGCATGTCTTTGGACTTGTGGGGGAAACCGGAGAACCCGGATGAAACCCACACCAACACGGGGAGAACATGCAAACTCCACACAGAAACGCCAACTGACCCAGCCGAGGCTCGAACTAGCGACCTTCTTGCTGTGAGGCGAACGTGCTATCCACTGCGCCACCGTGAGGCCCTAATAACAATTTTACTTGAGGTAAAATAAAAATAAAAATCTTGATATCACACTCATGAATAAAAATTCTGCAAAAAAATTTTAATATTGGAAGCATTTGGCCTCCTATTTCACAGCTTACTGTGCGATTTAGTGCTCAGGTTCTATTTTACTCTTGATTTATTGTGTATTCATCAATGCGCCCAGTAATTACTCACAATTCGAGTTGGCACAGACACTTTTTTCCCTTTTTGTCTTCATTTACCCACTGCTCGTTTGACAGATGAGATCCATTATGTTACAAATCTGACAATACCTGTGAGCACGGTGAGTTGGCACAGTGATAAAAAACGTTAATGAGTCTCCTTTCTTCGAATGTAGAAAGTAAAGCCCTCTGTTTTTGGCTCAAAATAAATATCATGAGTGTTTCCAGTAAGCTAAAATGCTTTCCTGTCAATCACATGAAAGTATGTAGCTCATTAGGCGTGTAAATGATTGCTTCATTATGGCAAACATGCATTAATGCTTTAGTGCAACATAAGACATTTGATCAATGCAAAATGGATGGGTTCTGTAAGGCCATTGACTTGAACTGATCTGCACCTCATTGCCAGTAACTAAACACTATATGTGCATACATCGCATGTGCAGTTCAAACTGCATTCTGACTGGGCACCTCTCTTCATGATTTGTCACCATGGAAACACAGGGAGACTATTTGTTTGCTGTTTTTATGTCTGTAGATGAAAAAAAAACCTTATGACAACCACACATCATTATCCACATTTCACAGACCAGGTATTCAGGGCATATCAGGGTTTTAAAGTTGCATTTTAATTATTGTACTGTTTGGCACATTTAACTCACATTTATGTTCACTGATTACTCTTAATTACCTTGGTGATAATTCACAGTTTCTTTAAAAGTGAAAATCTAATTAAGTGCTGTTTTTTCTCACTTGGCAATGCATTTAGAGCTTTTTTTTCATCTTTTTTTTCACTGAAATGCAAAACAGAAATGTGGGAGATTTTGGCTCTAATAAAGAGGACTCATCTGCACAAATGGAAATCTTGCTATCCAGTATATACACACCCAAGCATGTTGTCACATGCAAATAGACACAAACACATGCACTCTACTCTTTCTCACCTACTTAACACACACACACACACACACACACACACACACACACACACACACACA
>CAIGQW010052810.1:4314808-4324837 GCA_903798125.1 Danio choprae
AGAGTTTGCATGTTCTCCCTGTGTTTGCATGGGTTTCCTCCGGGTGCTCCGGTTTCCCCCACAAGTCCAAAGACATGCAGTATACTGTAGGTGAATTGGGTAAGCTAAAATTGTCCGTAGTGTATGCGTGTGAATGGGTGTGTGTGGATGTTTCCCAGTGATGGGTTGCAGCTGGAAAGGCATCCGCTGTGTAAAACATATGCTGGATAAGTTGGCGGTTCATTCCGCTGTGGTGACCCCAGATTAATAAAGGGACTAAGCCGAAAAGAAAATGAATGAATGAATGAATTTTCTATAGGATGCTTTACAATATTATATTTGTGCTTATATATTAGTTTAGTCAGTACTGAAGCTGAAGCCAAATCTGGAGCTAATCTAACAAAATAAGTTACAATAATTGTTCAAAAATTAGTAGCCCAGATTTATATGTTAGGAAAATATAGGTTTTAAAGAATAACAAAAATCAGGAGAAACAAAAAATATATAAAATTTTGTTGAAATGTTGTAGCTTGTTTTGTTTTTTTGCAATATTTTGCATGAATTTAAACATATTATCTTTCCATCTCTAAAGATGTTCTGTGACAAAAATATTATTTGAATGAATATATCTGTTTAATATATCTGTTTTGTTCAAATGCACAAATATATATTACTCATTCACTGAGAAATGGATAAAAATATTCATTTTCAAAATGGGGTGTACTCATATATGCTGAGCACTGTATGTACTAGTCACATTGAGAATACACATTAGTCAAAACAGAAAAGATTTGATCTCAATGAAATAATGAAATACATTTTTTTTGTATTAGTTGCAAATATTGTAGATAGTCATTAATAAGATAAGTACTATCTAATGATTAAGTACTACTATTTATTTATTAGATGCTAACAAGTACTAGTATGCATTGAATAGGAACTAGCATCTAATGAAAAAGTACCAGTATTTAAAAACATAAGAACTAATATTTAATAAAGCTTCTAGTACCTACAGATAAAACAGTACATCTGTAACTAAACGTAAGTACTAGTAACATGAACACTAGACACTCGATTAGATTAGACACTGTTTTATAGATTAAATGTCAAAACAGCTTTCCATATGTAAACACACGTTCTTTTCTCTTACAAACAGCACAAAACAAAAGCTGCGTTTTTATTATGTAACAACTATCTTTGTGCTCTTTCTACAAACACTCTTTAATATTCAAGATTTTCTTTTTGTATAAACAACTAAAATGAATTACCAAGCAATCAATAATTAAACCGACTTTAGCATGCAATTCAATTTTCATCTGCATTGTTGGTGATAGGTGGCCATGATCTTCACTGTAATCCGTGTGGAAAGGGTGCACTTGTGTGCGGTTTTAAAGAGCTGCTCTGCACATCTCTTGCACTTTCATGTCCCCTGTAATCTGAAAAAGCTTTTTTGCAAGGTCTAATGGATAATGTGGTACTCGTAAAAACATATTTTGTATTTTTGCACAGCTCTCTAAAAAACTAAATTCTGATTGGTCGATTGCAGCATCCAGTAGTCAGTATATTGTTTTGTATAGTATAGGCAATACTATACAACTCAGAGCTCATTCAAGATATCAAGATATTTTTCTGTTTAAAGTCTTTGTACAGTCTTTATAGAACATTAATGAAATAATTCTTACTTCCCATTTATTTCCTTAAATACATTGATATTTAAATATCTTGAGGATCATCCTGACCACCTAATTTCTGAAATTGTAGAAGCTGAGATAATAATTATAATAAAATAGCAATGGTGAAATATTGATCCACTGTCACTCACATTCATTGGGCTTATTCCCTGCTTAATCGGGTGTTGCCACAGTGGAATGAACCGCCAATTTCTCTGACAATTGTTTTACAAAGTGAATGCACTTCCAGCTGAAACACACACACTCTCCCATTCACACACTACTACATTTAGTTTATCCAGTTCATCTTTACAGCATGTCTTTGAACTGTGGGGGAAACCAGAGTACTCGGAGGAAACCCACACAGTATAATAAGTTATCACGCTAAATTGACTAAAAATACATTGCTGGCAAATGAATAAACCCAGGGGTCTGATGGACAGTGGAAAAGTAAAAATATGTATAATGGCCCTTAATTAGTTTTTTGGGGATGCGCTGTGATCTTTCAATTTAGTATTTTAATATGTCATCAAATTGTTCCTATTCAAAACATACTCGAAATGATTCATGGTAATAATGTATGATACACATTTTCTTGCTCCAAAAAAATGTATGTTTTAAACTTATGTTTTAAAACCCCTTTTTCACTTTTGACCCATTTACAGAGCAGGTCAGCTGTCATATTGTGGGGCTCAGAAAAGTACATAAAATGAGACTTGTGTTCTCATGGAATAAATCATTCTCTATATCAACAGATGTACCACCGTGAGGTGGCATTTTTCTACATCAACACTCTGATCAAGGTCCTGTGATTCACTACTCTAATCACTTGTTTGTTTAAAAAAAGATTAGAATCTTATCTTAATCTCATCCCTGCCTCCTCGCAATATGTCCCTGTTTTCAAAGCAAACCTACGCCCTTGCTGAGGTCTATGTTCTTAAATTATTAGATCAAGGCAATTTCTAACACTGTCATTGACTGTAGGCCTAGCTGGTTCGGGTCTCTGTCCTTGGTGCTTAAAACAGATAAAGCGCTAAAGGCGCTCTCCATGGTGCTGCTGTGATCTTATGTGCTTTCTGTGTGGTGAAAAAAAAACCTTGCCTGGTTGGTTGATAACGATGACCTGATTGGCTGGATATCTTTAAAGAGGAAGCGGCGACAGGCGACGTCATACACCTATTGTCGACGTCATAACATACACAATTAAAATCTCTATCCACGTCATACAGCCGCGAGTGTAATTTGGTGCTGTCATAGATTTTTTTTTTTTTAAGTGTTATTGGAAAAACAATGTAAAATCGCCTTTGCCTCGGGGATAACCAAGGCCACGGACACGCCACAGCCCCTTGTGATGATTAGCTGACAATGACAATTGATATTCATTGCACGCGCTTTCCAGCTTCCAGAGGCACCAGTGCGGTTTCCCCTCTCACTAAATCCCTTCTACACAATGTCTACCATTTTCAGAGATTCGGAGACAGTGTATCGACTACACGTAACTGAATAAACTTAATTTAATAGTGCAGAGGTATTCAGCACACTACGACAAATGGATCTTCTTTCTCTGCCGCTGAGGAAATACAACGATAATCTATGGTGCGATACCATTGTGAGGCATCGCTATAATTTCGTACATAACATCGGAGATAAATTCTAATACCCACTGTAAACGCCCGTTTGTTTGGAAGATGGAATCTCTCAATTCACTGCCATTGTGATTAAACAGAATTTAAAAGAAAGTTTTGTGTGCGTATAGATAAGATCAAAGTTGTGTGTTACAACAAGAACTGCCTAAACTGTAACTAAAAACGTAAATTACGTGCTCTGAATCACTCACCATCAGATCTTCAAAGTTTAGGTCCAGCTTTAGTGCAATAGTATCAAGTATCACAGTCGGTTATGATGTGGCCATCTGGCGCGTGGCCCTTGTGCACGCGGAGAGAAACGGCATTCCGACAGGCGCTGAGGGGGGGTCATTCTCCGACAGGAGAGGCTGTAGAACATCCGAGAAAAAAGCAGAAAACAAAGCGAACATCAAAATGAACCATTCCTCGTTGAAAAACACCTCAGAATGGTTGAATTTAAGTAATTTGTGGAGATTTCCTTTGGGCACGTGCGCATTCGCCGTGACGTAAGTCTTTGGAAATATCACTCGTGCTAACGTTAAAGCACAAGCGCAAAAAAGAACGCGACGACCTCATCATCACAACGTAGGTAGTGTAAAAATATACTAGCTCTACGAATGCGTTAAAACACTCCAGTGTCTCCAAAATCGTAATTCTATAACAAGCAAACGAAGCCAACACCCCTTACCTTACATCAAAATGGCAAATTCAGGACTTTCGTCGGAAAATGTTTTTAAATGAACGTGGCTGCGTGAATTCATGAGTTTCCTTGGTGGATATCACTTACAGCATCAGAATAAGATCGCCAATATAGACTACTATCCAGAACATAACGTTTACTGAATATTTTCTTACCTATTTTAAAGAGAGCAACTGGTGTCGTACCCCATCTTTACGTCCCATTATCTGATAGACTTGACGAGCGTGAGCGCATATATACTCCATCTCCAAAGAAGACCAATATCAGGTCTTGTGAACCGAGAAGCGATGAACCGGCTCCATTTTTCATACAAAATAGCGCATCCAAGTGATTTTCATGACGTTCGGTTCGGTTAACAGTGCTCGAAGGTGCATTGTTCCGCCGATGCAGAAGGATCACAGCATTGAAATCCTCTGACAGTGTTTCTGTACTACCATGCACCGCAGCACCGCCGCTGAATCTTACAGCGTGAGATCAGTTTAAAGAATGACTCTTATGAGCCGGTTCTTTTTTGTGAATCGATGCAAACGGAAGCTTATTAGTCCCATTCTCGAATAAACGATTCATATGAATCGACTCTTTCTAGTGGTTCAAAACACATTTCAACCATTTAGAACAGTTACTGAATTATGTGACTCACTTACTCAACACCAAGTTTTTACTTTCGTCACGTCTGACTCGAAAAGAACCAAGAACTGTTAATGTTTCGTACTTAAAGGGACAGTTCACCCAAAAATTTTAATAGGCTATACAAAAGATTATTGATACACTCAGATCATTTGAAGCGAAATTGTAGGTTTGTGCAAGAAACTGAACATTTTTTACATTGTTGTTTACAACAGTCTGGAGCACACGTTTCTTGTTACATAATTACACATATCAATATAGTTGACAAGGGCCTCACAGTGGCGCAGTGGGTAGCACGTTCGCCTCACAGCAAGAAGGTCGCTGATCGCTGGTTCGAGCCTCGGCTGGGTCAGTTGGCGTTTCTGTGTGGAGTTTGCATGTTCTCCCTGTGTTGGCGTGGGTTTCCTCCGGGTGCTCCGGTTTCCCCCACAAGTCCAAAGACATGCGGTATAGGTGAATTGGGTAAGCTAAATTGTCCGTAGTGTATGAGTGTGAATGGGTGTGTATGGATGTTTCCCAGAGATGGGTTGCAGCTGGAAGGGCATCCGCTGCGTAGAACATATGCTGGATAAGTTGGCGGTTCATTCCGCTGTGGCGACCCCAGATTAATAAAGGGACTAAGCCGAAATGAAAATGAATGAATGAATATAGTTGACAATTGATAACAACATTGGATCCTTGAAACAGCAATATTTCGGACTATAATCACACACAAATCTAACTTTTTTTATACAGGTATGGTGGTAAACACAAGTATAAGCTCACAAAGTGCAGATGTTATCATTTGCTTGCATTCTGAATCAGGCTCCACTTCAGCTAAATATATCCTGTCAGTCTTTAATGTCTTCCTAAAACATGTAGGTCTATTCCTTATAAAAATATATAGAATTTTAGTCCTTATAAATAATTCTATAACAAAAATTTTAAAGAACCTTTATTATAAACAATTATTATGCAGAAAACTAAAACTGTTTATCAGAAGTTTTGTGGGTTGAATATTTGTTAAACTTTTATTTCCCCAAAGATGGCGTCCAATAAGTTCTCACTTTAGCGTGGGAGACTCACCAGTCTGTAATGTGAGTGTAAACTGAACATCATCTGTCGCGTGAGAGGCGATGTCGAGCGCGCGCATTTAAAGTTGCCCACTGCAGAGGTGGATGTGGTTGAAACCGTCTGAGCTCGCGGGCACATCACCACCGCAGCGCTGATTTAAAGAGACAACCTACCAGGTTTTACCCTTCACAAGCAGCGCGTTTTAGAGAATCACATTGGGAGGTTTCACCCCACACTGTTTTTACCTAAAAGCCACACTGAAAATAGTGTACATCCAGTGGCGTAGCGCAAACTGCGTACCTCACTGGATAATCAAAGTGTAAAAAAAAATCTGTTTTTTCTATACAGAGCCGGTCATTCATCACAAGAGCTCCCATGTTGACATGTTGACATTGATTTTTTTTCATAAAAATAATAATAATTGTGATGACAAAAATTTATTAATATAACAATAAAACTTTCCCATGGAGAACTTAGTTCTCATGCCACTACTGACATGCAACTACAATAGTACAAATAGTTAAAATAGTTGATGCCATGTCGCTTTGGAATATGTTTTATCATTAACATTTACAAACCATTAAACTTGCAGTAAATTAGTGCAAACAGCATAACACAGATTTACCTGCAAAATCCTGGAACTTGCTTAATGTCACATCACACTTATATATCATATATTCATATCAATAAACACATCTGGGTAATCAAAATAACAAGTCCTTATGTTATTGTTCACAAACAAGGTAGTCATGTTGTCAATGTACCAATGTATCTGGGCAGAAATTATGGTGGCGTTTTGAAACAAAAAGTGCACAAAGCTGCACTTTCCTGTACAGCACATCAATTTTAACAGCACAAATTGACTCTATTGCATTTTTGGACTGAAATCCTGTTTTTGACAGTATATGGTTACAAATTTATAGGTGGTCTGACAACCTGCAAAACCCAGAAAAGAAAAAAAAGATTAAAATATACACAAAATAAAAGGTTAGAATAACAGTTTACAGCGAGCGCACATTAATGAATTACAAACCTGTCTGTTCACAAACATTTGAATATTCTCCCAGTACTCAAATGCACCTTTTGACTCGCGTTGGCCGTGATAAGGTCAAGATTAAGGACATGCATTTAAAATAATGGCTCTTATTCCTTCAGAAATGAGCCAATGTCCTTGGTCTCTGCTATCTTTTGTCTATTTAGCTTCTCTATCATTTCACCATTACACTTCTTGTTTCAGGTTCTTGACTCGGTTCGTTTAGTTTTCTTCCTTTGTCAGATTTTTTATTTTTATTTTAGAAGTTTTGTATTTTATGGTTGCCAATTGGAGGTTTATACAATTGTAAAGAACAAGTGCCCCATACTCTGCATCACAGACACTTTTTCATTGAACAGATTAGTTCATATTGATGCTTTCATAAGGCTTTCCAATGTGATGCACAGTGACTTAAAAATAAGAGAGACAAGTTTAAAAAAAGATTTTAAAGAATTTAACAAAGGCATTGTTTTATACAAAATAAGGCATCTCAATCTAAGGTATGCAGGCAGATCGAATCAGATGTAATACACAGTTTCATCATAGATGCATAGACACAAAGGGTATAAACATTATTACTTATATTATAAAGCTTTGGGTTTAGCATTTGGATGCATATTTAGATAGTTATTTATCATTAGCAATAATTAAGCATAAATGACACCCAATCAAATTACATTAAATGCATATTGTTTCTATTATTATGCATATTGTGTCTTTGTCACTTAAATTCAGCACAGTACATAATAAAATGGGTTTTGGAGGTAGTGTTTTATTTATTTTCAGAACGACAGACTGTAGAACATTGAAAAATAGAATACAGAATACAATTACACAAGATTCTGTCCCCTTCACTTCTAAAATAATGGCTACCTAAGGCACCCTGAGGTATTTTATTGAAAACTAATAGAACATTGGTTGATTCAATTATCTAAATTTGATCTAAATCTCCAATTATAGTAAAATACAAGATTCACCAGCACAATTTGTCCACACATTTAGCAATAGTGTAGGAAACAGCAAACAGCTATATATAATCAATTGCACGAAGAGAAGGAGTTTAATTTTCTTAAATCATATAGTACAACTGTTTATACAGTGAACAAACAAAGAAGATACCTAGGAGAAACTATGACGATAAACAGAGAAATGTAACAACACAATGCAAAAATTGAACAAACATAGTAATATAGAGGCAAATGAGAACAAAACAAGAAACAGGTGTGCAACACAATCAGTAACCATGGAAACAATTGTTTAGCACACAGGAACAGGAAACTGTAACAAAACAGAGCAAAACGATCCATACCCTATCCAAACTATATAGTGCACAATATTATGTGCCTGCCGTTTAGCAGTGGTGGAAGCATTAGTAAAAGACTTCATTGCCTACATTTGTTGACCACTTCTTACCCACAATCCACTCTGAAAAAAATAAGAAACACGGCTGAGGTGAACACTAGAGGCTGCAAATTTCATTCATAATTTAAACCAGGAGTCACTCGAGCGCATAGGAAACCTAGCAAAAATAATAAGTAATGATGTTCATATAGGTTCTTAATGATAGTTACATAATTCTTTTTAAAATTCATTAATATTTTATATGCTCTTCATATAATAAGTTGCAGTTTTATGAACATATAAATGTAAAGATAGTGTTTTCATTTCAAAATATAGTTAAAAATTAAATAAGTATGACAAGCAGGTCTTTTTGTTATCAAGCAATAGAGTACATTACACGTGACAAATGAACAGTCAATGCATAAAGCCCAAAAGTCAATGTTCATAACGAATCTGTCCACGACACGACAGACTACTCTCTGGCTCACACTATTTGTATGAATTCGCTCACTCATTTTCATTTGCTCTTTCTTTATAAAGAATACTCCACTGGCATACACGTCAGTGAATGAGTGAACAAGTGAGCGGTTTTGGAAATGAAACAAAACACAACTGCAACACTGTCATGCATAATGAACATTTATCTGGATTAAGGTTAGAAGCACATTACACATGCTACAAAAGATATGCATATCTATATATATATACACACACACACACTCCACATGTTTTTTTTCTAAGGTGGAAAGGCCTGTCACCTTTTGAAATTCCTCTTCAAACTATGACCACCCACTTGCTCTCTGCCTTGTTAGGTCTCAGTGTTGCAATGCCGTGGGGTGTGCTTTTGCCCTGTCACCCATGTCGCTAAATGAAACCAGTCTCCGGCTAAACACTAACCTGTTTTATCAGCAGTGGAACAGCTGCTTGCTTTCATGCAATGCCCTCATGTTTTTTTCACAAGTGTGCCTAGTATTTTATTGTTGTTGTTATTGTTTTCTCCGAGACTCATTATATGCAGTTACACTACAATGCCACGCAATATGGTTATATTAGCATGCTAATTGAAATTTATAAAGCAATTGCCCTGGAGAACACGGAAAGGTCCCTGATCCAGTTGTTGTTCCGTTAAAAGCATTACTAGCCAAGCGTAATTAAACCCTGTAACTTGGTTTCCATGACAACAAGTCTGCATCCCCTCCTTGACTGTTTTCAATTTAAGACAAGATTAAATAATTCCTCCAAGGAAAAATCTTGGCAATTATTCTCAAAACAGATATTAAATAAACTGACCTATCGGTTTTGCCAGATGCCTCAAACAAAATGTTTCGCCTTGGGTCAGAACTTGTCTTGACTAATCCATGTCAGTACAGCTAAAACAGAAAATGTTAATCTGGGAAATTCAGATAAACGGAGAACATAACAGCTTCATCATTCCGAATGAATCAATCGGATTTCATTTTTATATGAACTAGGTCTGATAGGGTGATTATTTTCACCAGAATTTACCAATAACAGGGAAGACATGCTTTATGAAAATGCTTTAGTTTTGCTATAGCTTGATGAATGTAAACACAACATGTTCACAATTAAACTCCACAGAATAAGCTACCATGTAAATTTAGGACCCTATAAAATCTATTGTAATTTCTACTACTCATGTGTTTTGTATTGCATTTTGTTTGCATTTGTTTCTTCAGAATTCTGTATTTGAATTTAATTTGGGGAATTTAATATATAATCAAAAATGCTGTCTAACGAAATGAATTACTACTAATACCGGTTTAAAAGGTTTTTTAATATATATATATTTTTTTCTGTTCATCAAGGCAACATTTATCAAATGTAAAACAAAATCGTTAAATATTTATTAACATTTTTAATAACTGCTTTATTATTGTGTCGTTTCAAATGAAATGATTACTCCAGTCATTATTGCTTTTATTACTATTACCATTAATAATAATAATAATAATAATAATAATAATAATAATAATAATAATA
>CAIGQW010052810.1:4324847-4335005 GCA_903798125.1 Danio choprae
ATAATAATAATAATAATAATAATAATAATAATAATAATAATAATAATTAATATTACAATGATTTCTAAAGGATCATGTGACTCTGAAGACTGGAGTAATGAAGCTGAAAATTCATCTTTAAAATCACTGGAATAAATTGTTAAATTGAATTATAAACTACTTTTGAACAGTTATTTTATAGTGCAATAACATTTCACAATTTTACAATTTGTACAGTATTTTTAATGAAAGAAATGCAGCCTTGGGGAGCAGGATGAGTTTATTTTAAAAGATTTAAAAATAGTTCTGACCCCAAACATTTGACTGGTAGTGTGTGTGTATATCTAAAAATATTATTGCATTATTTATTATTATTATTATTATTATTATTATTATTATTATTACATTAAAAATGACAAATAAGATGTTTAACTGTATAAATTAAAACATTGTTAAAATAATTACATTTTAGTTTACAACAGTAATTATTTCTGTCATAATATCAAGTTAATATCAAGTTAAATTAGTTATATTTGGATAGTTTGCAGTCCAAGTTACATATTCATTTACAGGTTCACTGTATATAACAAATATGTGAAAATCTATAAAAAAAAATATATTTTACTTTGATGACATCAAAAAAATAAACCTGACATAAATGTCAAAACACTTTATAGCTCCTTCAATTAACATTTTATGAACTGATTGAGAAAATATTTGTATTTATGAAGCATGCACAATCCTAACATTTCAGCTGTTTTTAAGTCTACACCACCCCTTCTAATCTGACCAAAATATTATTTGAATCAAGCCCATTCATATCAATTGATGCATATTCATAAAATGATTTTCAGTCCTATCCAGCCATCAATGCTAGCAGATTACTCGAATATGAGAAAATGAGTTGACTTTGTTGATTGATGAATGTTTAATGAGAAGCAACTTGGCCTAACGTGACTCTTACTGATGGTCTTGTCAGTAGGAAATGCAGAACAGAGTCAGTGCGCATGACGGAATGAACTGTGAAATTAATACATGAAGTAAATGTTTACTAGTCAAGCTGTGCAACATCTGCTAGCATAATGGCTCTAATGATTGTTACTGTATTGCTAAATCATTAGAATGGGAAGCTAACTGATTCTCCAAAATCTAATAAAACCTCAATTGTGATTTTGTAGTTTTATTTCACATCTGTTGAGATCATCAACCATGCTGTATATATATATTTCTCTCAGTGTATACATCAATTATTCATCAGTAAACCTGAAACTGATGAATAGAAATTAATCTGAATAAATTTGTTAACTAAAATGTACGTCTTTAATTTATCAAACATTCTGTATAATAACCATTTTGCTCCTAATACTAGCTACTTTAAAACAATTATAAATAAATAACCGCTTTTCCACTATAAAAATTAATAAATAAAATCACACTGAAGTGCATTGGAAAGGTTCCATGGATGTTAAAGGCTCTTTATAGAAACACATGCCAATAGAAAACCTTGCATTTTTAAGAGTGTATAGTAAAGACTAGATTGGCTATTTAAAAGACATATAAAATAAATAGCATTTCTATAACCTACTTATATTCCTGCCTCAATAAAAATCATCACATAACAGAGAAAACTATATCAAAACAAAATGTTACTAGTAAAAGCATCACAAATGCTATGGGCATTGCAATTTAGTGATCTATGATGTAAAACAGAACATTTAAAAACGTGTTATTCTGTTCTAGCGAGTTAATATTTAATCAAATGCGAGAGCAGATAGGGTAGACGTCTCTCCACTAAGTGTTCCCATTTAACCCACAGGACTCAAAGTACAAGTTAAGAAAATATAGACTATATCAAAGGGTTACCATGTTCTGTTTATATCATCTCTATATTGACTCCTTAAAGGGATCTTTATCATCTATCTATTTTTATTTTACTCTTATTAATTCATTGTATTGTAACTGTAAAAAAATATCGGTAAATTAACAGTTTTCTGTTTTTGTGATTCATGTTTTAATTTTTTTTATTTTTCCCCGTACGAAAAAGTGACTTTTATTAACATTTTTAATATTTACAGTGATATATTGTCTGGATTGGTGTTGTATATTATGGTACAAAACCCTTGTAATAAACTGCCAGTACATCATCTGTTATTTTACAGACTTATTTCTCTATATTTCTCTATATTTCTTATACATTATATTCTTTCAAACTACTTAAATGTCAACAAAAGTCACTTTGTCACACTGTAGAGTTGAATTTTCAACATCAAAAGTCGACAGAGCAGAAATCAAGGACCCATAACGCAATTCACAACCGTAAATAAACAGAAAACTTAAGAATCACAAAATACGGAAACTTTTATTTAACATTTATTTGATATTTTTTACAGTGTAGCTTAAGTTTTTTTTTAATTAGATCTGTAATGTAATGTGGGCGGCACGGTGGCGCAGTGGGTAGCACTGTCGCCTCACAGCAAGGTCGCTGGTTCAAGCCTAGGCTGGGTCAGTTGGCATTTCTGTGTGGAGTTTGCATGTTCTCCCTGTGTTCGCGTGAGTTTCCTCCAGGTCCTCTGGTTTCCCCTTCTAGTCCAATGACATGTGCTATAGGTGGATAAGCTAAATTGTCCGTAGTGTATGTTCTCGTCCTCCAGGTTGGAGGTTGAGCATTGGGCTAACGACCCACCTCGTAAAAATTAGATGTTACAAAACACCAACATGGTGCAGCTAAATATCAACTTCGAAATAAACGGTCATGGGAGTAAGTAAGTAATGTATAGTGTAATTGAATTGAATTGAATAGTGGGAACATAAGAAAACTAAGACAGTCTGTAATTTTACTTATTCTGTTTTATATACTATGATGTATGGTTTTGTTAAATATCAATACATTTTATTTTTTTTTAAGTAAATATTTGCTATATTTTCATATTCTATTGTCCAGCTCCTTCCTATAAGGCTTTACGAGTGAGTGACAGCATTGTCTCAGACAAGAAGTGGCTGTCAGCTGTCACATGTGATTTACGGCCAGGTTAAATATTTGTCAGTATCCGTTTGGAGAGGCTGCCTGAACCAATCGCTGTTCTCCAGAAACATGTATTGTGCTACTGTTAAAACACAATGGGCTGCTGACTGCTGCGATGACAGGCTGGATGGAGCATCATCCACTCAGCACAGCTCACTGAATGTCACATGCCAGAATTAAATCACACTGTGGATACGCATTGGGGTGCTGAGTGTATAACTGCACTATACAAAACCCAAATGCACAGTAATTATATGAGTACTTACTGTACTTGATTTTACACAAAGGTTACACAAAAGTTGACTTGCTTACAAAGAACAAAATTTCCGTTATGTTTTGAGCATGAGAGATATTTGGTGTTTTGTTTATCATTATCAGCAGCATAACAGTACTGTGGATGCATTGTTATTTTAGGATTCTGGCTGGAGAAAGTGCTAAATGCTGGGCTGTAAGCCAAAGTGATGAATGTACAATAACTAGCTGGTGGCAGCATTATAGGTTTATGGGAGAAAGAAACCATTTTTAGAGTGTTTGTTAAAGCTGCACTGGTTAAAGGCAGATTTCAGGCAACATTTGTAAATTTGGGGGGAAATTAGAGCATTGATGGGAATATATGTGAAAATAGATAACTCAGTTTTTATTAGTTTTCGTAAATCTTATTTTTTAAAAAGCATTATAAAAGGTCATATTTTGATTATGGCGGTCTCCAACAAAAGGCTGATTTGCATGCAAGGTCAGAAAACACTTTAATTGTTTTATTATCTCTCTTCCGTGTGCGTATAAGGCAGATCTGGACTGTAGGGGCTCTTTAAAAACATAAATGTGCAAAAAAACATGATTTATGAAAATCAATACAAAGATATATTTTTCTCTTCATGTACTGTATACTACTGTTAAAATCTATAGGTTCAGTATTTTTAAAAGTAGGCTTATTTTAAAACGAAAATTTGTATTTAGCAAGGATGCAAGTGGCTCAGTGGTTAGCACTGTCACCTCACAGCAAAAAGGTCGCTGGTTCGAGTCCTGGCTGGGCCAGTTGGCATTTCTGTGTGGAGTTTGCATGTTCTTCCCATGTTCGCGTAGGTTTCCTCCGGGTTCTCCGGTTTCCCCACAGTCCAAAGACAAGGTATAGGTGAATTAAAGGGCACAAATTTTTACCATTTTTCAAGATGTAATATAAATCTTTAGTGTCTCCAGAATGTGTCTGTAAAGTTTCAGCTCAAAATACCCATCAGATTATTTATTATAACTTTTTAAATCTGGGAAACGTGAGCTATTTGGACATTCTAGCTGTTTTTGTTGCCTGTGCCTTTAATGCTAATGAGCTGGTTCTCCCCGCCTTATTTTGGAACATACCCAATACACAACTGAACCAATGTTGGCCATGGTCATTCTTTCTAAAAATAAAAATAAATAAATTATAGTTATATCTATTTCTTTCATTTAATATTTTAATTTTTTAATTACAATTTAAATGGCATGCTCAATATTATTCTGATATACAGTTGAAGGCAAAATTAGTAGCCCTCCTGTGACTTTTGAATTCTTTTTCAAATATTTCCTAAGTGATGTTTTACAGAGCAAGGACATTTTTTACAGTATTCCCTATAATATATTTATTTTTGGATAAAATTACATTTTCTTTTAATTTGACTGGAATAAAACAAAACAGATTACATATTTAATATAATATAATATTTTTATATATAAATATATATTTTTAAGGTCAATATTATTAGTGATTATTATTGTTATTAATAATAATAATAATAATAATAATAATAATAATAATAATAATAATATTAAATGTGATGTGTATAAGAAATAAGAAGAGAGGACCCAAATGCAGTCATACAGTTTATTAAGAGTCAACAAAAATAAAACAAAGACAGTGGCATAGAGTCATCATGAAAATAACATTGAAAACAACTGAAAACAAGAGAAGAGACTAATCCAAGAGGGCATATATAGTGCGGAAACAGTTAACTAAACAAGCAAACAGGATGACGAGGGGGTGGAGACAATAAATAACCAAGACAACTAATAAGGTAAGCTAAGGTAACACAGGAGCAATACAAAAATACACCAAAAGACAAGAGAGGGACTGTAACAATTAGCCTGTAATATAATTTTTCGATTCGCTACAGAACAAACCACTGTTGTCCAATGACTTGCTTCATTAACCCTACTTAGCTAACCTAATAATCAGGTTTACCTTTAAATTGCACTTTAAGCTGAATATTAGTATCTTGCAAAAAACAAATAGGATATTATGCACTGTCATCATGACAGAGACAAAATAAATTCACGATTAAAACAATTATGTTATAAAATGTGTTAAAAATATCTTCTCTCCGTTAAACAGCGCTTATATTTGACAGGGTTCATAAACATTTTTACTACTAAAATTCCAGGACTTTTAAGTAGATTTTCATGACCTAATGTTTCATGTAATATCTATGTATACGTGGTAAACAATCTATTTAGTTTAGTTTACAGACATTTTTATATCTATGTAAAAGTAATTAAAAAAATGCTTACACAGCACTAATAATGTGAGAGTATGTGTTTGGCCAAAGACAGAAAAGAAGTAAAGACAACGAACCTATATTCAATTTGTTAATTTCCATGACTTTTCCAAAACTTTGTGAGGTTTTCTGTTTTTCCAAAACTTTTCCAGGCCTAGAAAATGCAATGTCAAAATTCCATGACTTTTCCAGGTTTTCCATGACCGTATGAACCCTGATTTGAAAAGGAACTACATTTTCACAAAAAGGATAATAGTTTTTATTTATTTATTTAACTTTACATACAAATCTGTCAAATTCATAAAACCAGATTAAATGGTGCTTGGTTAAATATCCAGCCTGACCTTACGAGGAAACGTAATTATTTTACGTTTTTTCAGTTTAGTGGCTAATTTGTCATTATTAGTGAAGTTCAGTCATACAAAAATGTAAGATTTTTGAAAAGGAGGCATGGCACCAAACCCCACCCCTAAACCCAACTCATTAGGGGATTAGCAAATCATACTAAATTGTATGAATGACATTGTACAAATTCATACGAATTTTCCACTAAATCAAAAAGTTAGGAACTGCCTTGAGATAACGTTGAAATATCAGAGTATTTTAATTAACTGTGCAAGAGACTCACTAACGTAAAAAAAACACTCGTAAATGATTCAAATGGCTTTCAACAAAAGGAAGCATATCCTGCCACTGTAAAACAGCACTGCAGCAGGATGAGTGAGAGATGATGATATGGCTAAGTGACAGGCGATGTCACCTGGGAGACTGAATCACAGTTCATTTCCTACATGGATCAGCCCATGTCTCTGCTACTATGGAAACAACCCGGTACCTCCAAGCAAAAAAATGAGGGTCAGATGAGATCGGGGGTCAACAAAGTTCAAAAGGATCAGGGGTTAACCAGGCGAAATGTTGAAAACATTCACACAAAGTGCACTCAGAACCCAGCATGCAATGGGGGGGTTTTCACTGTACAGCAGCCCATCTCAGCGATTGAAAAAGTCATTAATTATATATGAGAGAATGTCTGCTGAAAGATGCAATGACACATCCGAATGCATACGCTCTGACACACAAGCAAACAAAGCCCTGAAAATGGACATCACTCTAATGTTTTAAGACATGTATGAAGCTTGAATGAACATCAGCACTCCACCGGCAGTAGTAACTCAAAGAGAACGCTTGACATGGTTTTTATAGCTCAGGTGAGGTGCAGCTGAACATTTCAGAAGGTTAAATTACATACCGCTAATAAAATAAAGCACACAAAGGGCTTCCAAAACTGCAGCGCCGGGGACAAGGAAATCTGTTTAGAGCAGCAGGCGGTTTTCTTTGTAAACCGAGTTAACCCACTTTTTCAATGGCATTTGGTGCCATCAGATTCCTCAATGATTCACTGTTTGCTGTGGGTTTTTTCTAAAACACACAGGGTATGTTTACATGAAAACAACTGAAATCGTTTAATGCATTGTAGATATTCGTTTACATGACAATGGCATTTTGGGGTCTAACAATGCAAAGTAAACTTTTGAAAAATGGTTTTAAAGCTGAAGCATTTGAAAATCGATACTGTTAGTCTCTTTGTAAACAACCAAAATGTTATTTTGTGTAAATGACTACATCATGCACATATGTATAAGTCTATAAGCATGAGCTGGTACTTGACATCCATAAAAAATGGTGGACTACAATGGGGTGTATGCAAGTGTATAGGAGATCAACACGAACAAGGATTGTTCAGACCAGTGGTCCTCAACCACCGGGCCGCGGACAGGTACCGGTCCGTGGATCATTTGGTACCAGGCCGCACAAGAAATCATTAATTATTTCAGTTTTATTTATTATCTGAGTCTGAACAATCTTTTATTTTGAAAAATTACTGTATGCATCTCGGTCACGGTCACTTGAGCGCCCAAATTTAACTCACAAGCAGCAAAATGAGTAAGAAACAGACATCTTTGGAAAGTTTCTTTGCTAAGGGGAAATGGGCCAGTGAAGGACTCGCAAACTACCAAGGAATAGATCCACAACCCATTTGTCAACAAATCAAGTGAATCCACCATGTGTGTGCAAGAGAATCAACTGCTGGAGATCGCAAATGACAGCAGCCTTTCAGGGGTCGTTCGCATATAACTTTTCTAGAGTTTGTGCAAGTTCGTTATTTCCAATGAAGGTGACCGGCTTGCATGCGCAGGTGGCATGACGTGTTCGCACCTTCCAGATGCACACAGTTGAAGGAATGATGGGAGCGCACTGCGAGTCACGTGAGAAGAACTGACCGATCAGCTTTTGGTAGACTAATTATCTCAGACAAACACAGAACACCCAAACACTGCAGTGCTTTGTAATTTTCTCCATAAATTAAACTTGTATCAGAGTGACAGCAATGTTTTGTCAGCCTGTCATCCTCTGAGAAAACGGTTGATGGTTGCCTAGCAACCTACGAACCACCAGTCCACGCTAAAATTGTCAAGTGTTGACCAGTCCACGGTGATAAAAAGGTTGGGGACCACTGGTTTAGACCAGTGTTTCCCAACCCTGTTCCTGGAGGCACACCAACAGTACATATTTTGGATGTCTCCCTTAACTGACCCATTAATTTTAGTTTTTTTGAGTCTCTTCTAATGTTCTGATGAGTTGATTCAGGTGTGTTTAATTAGAAATTGATTAGGTTGAAAATGTGTACTCTTGGTGTGCCTTCAGGAACAGGGTTGGGAGACACTGGTTTAGAAAACATTGTCATCTATAGGGGTGTGGGAATAAATCAGTTCACATGTTCAATATTCACACAGAATGTGTATTTCTTTTTCTATTAAGTTCTATTGAGACCAATTTTGAAAGCTCTTTAAGGCTGAACTATGTGAGCTTTTAGAAAAACATAATATAACAATGCTTCTGAGGGCATCTCATCCAATAAGAATTGAGCCTTTTCTATAATACTATTGTTTGTTTAATTAATAAACTATGACTCATGGGTCTAACCCATTCAAATATTAGCTATGTAGTGCATAATAGTACCGATGATACGTTATAATACTCTCTTTTTTCACAATTTGGTCAATAGGACTGATACCACACATTATAATGCAGCAGATAGTTTTAGGCCATGCAGTTTGGCACAGAAACAAGAAAGTACTCTTATTCTTCATAAAAGTGAGCGAAAGAGGGCTGGAGAGCAGAATGTACATCACCACGCAAGTGTCAGTGCTGATGGCAGCTTAGAGTACTGATAGTTATGCAGTTTTACTTAATCATGTAATGAGAATGGTGAAAGAGGGCAAACCTGAGAGCTGCTGCTGCAGGAAATTAACATGAAGAGCTTTTTCAGATATACAGCAGCAAAATATAGCCTCTGACACTCATGATAAGAGGTTCTTTAAAAAGTGTTGCATCTCCAGTACTTACTACTTGCAGAATTTTTTTAAATGGTATAATTAGCAAAAATCTATTTAAGGATAATCAGCATGTTTCATATAATATAATATAATAATATAGTCATATAATAAGAATCTTGTGATTAAATGTAAAATCTTCAAAAAGTACAGTAAAAATTAAACAGTGATAATGGTGAATTTGGTAACTGTGCAACAAAATATTTACAAAATAAAGCAAAAAAATGAAAAAGTGATTACATATATTATTTTAATATACCTTATATAATTTTTATAAACATGTTTTTGAAAGTCCAAATTATTCTTATGTGGAGAAGCATAAAATATACATTTTGCAGTTGGTTTAGGCTTCTTTGTGTCTAATGAAAACTGATGGGATCTAAATAAACGATAAACTCCACTATATATATTTACAGAGGTGTGAAAATGTGTTTGCACTAGGGCTGCAAGATATCAGAAAAATCGAACATTGCAATATTTTTTTATTGCAATATGTCCGATATGTGTAATTTCACTAAATGAGTTGAATAAATATTTGGAAAGAATTTATCATTTTAGATCGATTGGGATGACTCTATAGGGGGGTACATATGCATAAAATATAAGAAATAATCTACAAGCGTAAATAAATTCAATAAAGAAAAAAATACCCACTAAATAAACAGTGTTTGATACACTGATGAGTCGAACTGCATTTAGTTGTAGAGTATTTGAATAATTAAAAGTAAAATAATACTGCATAGTCTTCGTTTAATTAACTATTTAATCGTTATTCATTTGTCAAAGTTACAAACAGTACAATTTCTTAGGCCTGAATGCTTTTAAAACCCACATTTCCACATTACTGATTTCTTATATTTAAATTGGTTTGATGATCTGAAACATTCAAGTCGGACATATATGCAAAAAAAATTTAAAAACATGAAAAAAGGGGGCAAATACTTTTTCACACAACTGTATATGAAAAGTTCAAGTGCAAAAGCCTCTTTAAATGTTGTCTGAAATTTTCTTTTATGACCCATGTGTGTAAATTAATTTCTCTGTTATGGCAATGAATAGGTTCTTTTCATTGACTTTGAAGTGAAATAATTTAACATAAACATAGGAGGCAGAGAAAATTGCTCATTTTAGAAGAAATTTTCAGATGGCATTTAGAGGCTTTTGCAGCCTTTTTTGGATGTGTCACAGAAGACATTAATGAATCCAACTAGGAAAATAGAATAGTTAGAATAGA
>CAIGQW010052810.1:4350806-4361609 GCA_903798125.1 Danio choprae
TTTTTTTTTTTTTTTTTTTTTTTTTTTTTTGGCTATTGCAAAAAATGTAGGCCTACTGTGCAGTATGACTGCTTTTGTAGTCCAGGGTCACATATTATATGCCAGTGTGTTAGTTCGGCTCTAAATGTACATTAATCCGCAACATAATATCTTTCTTTCATCCAAAAATGTTCGTTTCTTACCGATTCCTTATGTTCCGAGCGTTGTTTTCGTTTCATTCTCGAGCTTCTGTCGATTTATAGTCACCATTAAAGTAGAAGCTGAACGAAAGCCCTCACAGGCCATCTTTATCACAGTAGGCAAATTACAAACTTGAGACGGAAGATGGCGCTAAATTGCGTTTATGTCAAAGATGTTTGTAAAACGAGGTAACAAACAAAACAAATAAATCAAACAAACAAAAGGGTTATTGCAGTTAAACCATGAAAACCACAAATGGTTTTGCACTTATCATAGTTTAAAAATGTAAAAACCTTTACTATAATAAATACTGTTGTTGTTGTTGTTGTTTTTGTTGTTGTTGTTGTTGTTGTTGTTGTTGTTGTTGTTGTTGTTGTTGTTGTTGTTGTCGTTGTTGTCGTTGTTGTTGTTGTTGTTGTTGCTTTTTTGTTTTGTTTTTGTAAGAAAATGTGACTTACAAAACAAGAAATAAGTGTCATTTTAATATATATAGCCTACTATTTAAAACTTGTAGCAAACCTACAAAAACTAACCATGGTTTTAGTTTTTCCTAATAGCATCTACTAACCTTTGGTGAACTGAATGGTTAATTATTAGTGTATGTGCTGTAACTTATGTGTTTTTGCAGTGAAACCATGGTTAATTTGAATCAGTACAATTAAAATGATACTGTGCATAAAAGCATTTTAAACTAGATTTGGGAAAAACACCATAAAGGCTACTTTTGTGTAATCGAACTTTTAAAGACTATATATAGGCTATAGTCCTTTTGACAATTTTAGCCCTCCCAGTGTGACAGGCCCGCTCTCTCTAAAATATAAAAACCCTGACTGCGCCCATTCAGCTCCAGCGTGCATTAGTTTGAGCCTGTCTATCAAAATGTCCATCAAAAGTGTGTGTACTGCATTGAAAAAAAAACTCATTTAAAAAGTCCAAGAATGTTCTGTAACTTTCAAGGAGTGATTGAACAACTTCAGAACACAACACCAGGATACTAAAGCATATTCGCACCATTCAAGTCCATCTGCTTTCTTACACATCAAGTATAAGGTTACAAAAGGTATTGCTGACAAAAATCAATAATAAACACACATACATATATACATATATCTCCACACAAACATTGCTGGAAGATGACCTCATCCATAATTCAGTTCTCCACAGTATTCCTCAGGTAGACTCACACTCACACACACAAATCCTTGTATATAAATATTCTGCGCTCTTGAATACAAATGCTGGACTTTCTGCTTAACTCGCACATTTGCATCATGTCGGCAGAATATAAAACGACTGCTGCTTCACATGTGACCTGAAATCTGAAAATAGAGTGGAAGAGGCAGGGCTTTTACCCTTTACAAGAGGAGGGAAATAAGGAGCAAAAGAGGAAAATGATCCATATTGCACAGATTTTGACCTTCCTGTCTCTGTGCCACATGCATATGCCACCTGGCCCTCGTTGCTCCAGGTGCAGACAGAATGTACTGGCTCTTTTTCCTTACTCGCCAAATGTGCTTGTTGACTCAGAGGGTTTGGGGAGTGGAGAGCGGCTCATGTGTGACTCAGTGACATAATGCACCGTGGCTGCACCTCTCAATGCTCCGCTGAGCTAAATAAATAAAGCGCAGATGTTACACGTGCTTCAAAGATTCCTTCTGGATGATTTGTAATATAGGAATGTAAAAGGTCTGAGTTACATCAAATAAAATCATTTACACACACACACATACATTTTACACAATTATACGTGTATTAAATGTTATTTCTTTTATTGTTTTATATATGTACTTCAATATATGTACTTTTTTTATTGTTTATATAAGTTATATATATATATACACACACACAGTGCCTACAGAAAATCTTCATACATTGTGAAAATCTATATCATTGGTGGTTCTTTCCGCTGTGGCGACCCCTGATTAATAAAGGGACTAAGCCAAAGGAAAATGAAATGAACTGTAATGTCAGCTGTGACCACACAAACACTGGTTAAAAGCATAGGTCAAGTACATTTCAATTCTTACTCATGTTTTGAGCCCTGTCTACAAAATTAATCTGCTTATAAACACAATTTTAAATTTTAAATTTATAAACAAAAATTCTTGATAACTTTTTGTCATCATTAGTATCTACAGATGGGCGACCCCAAATTAATAAATGGACTAAGCCGAAAAATAAATGAATGAATGATTAAATGTGTGTTTGTGAGATAGATATATTAGTTTTATTCCAACAATAAACCACAACAAAAATAAATAAAAACGTTTTTACATTTCAGCTCCATTTAATAACGTATATTTCTTTTACATATATTTCTTTGACATATTTTAAAGAAGGAAAGAAAGGATACCACTGATATGAAATAGAACATTGTGTTAGTTGCCTGCACAACAGTAAAGCCTGCGGCTGTCACGTGTCTGCCGGATAGAGGAGCAGGCAGGAGGGGCTTTGACGAAGAGAGCTGATTTTTTGGCTTGGCAGCTCGTGCTCTTCATATCCATTCCTTTTTGTGTGTGATCCCTTAGCATGGCTGACTGGACATTTCACTGAGATGTTAACAACACCACGGTCCAAATTCCCACCTCTTCATCTGTTTAACCGTCTCTGACACTGATCTCCAGCGTTGAGAGACAGCTGATTATACAGGTTTGGGCCAAAGATAATGGCTATTGGGTCGTTCTTCTTAATCGGGAAAATCAATGAGAACTGATGTGATGTCTATTTAGATCTCGGTCTTTCGTAATGAAGTTGACTTTACAGCGCCACCATGTGGTTAGATTTAATCATGGTTTAATGAATTCTTCATGTAATTAAGGGGAACGTGATTAATGAAACTACATGAAATCATCCACCTGTCTTTTTGCCTTTACATGAAGTGATTATTTTTGTGTAATAAAAAGCAATACACTTTTATGTGTTTGTTTGTTTGTTAACCACAAGTTATTTATTTGCGTTACAATAGGCCTTAATCATTTTAAAGGTAATTTTCGCAAAATGTTTTTCATTTTTTTTCTCCTGCACTGAACCATAGATCCACACTTTATCAGCACTTATGTATGCCATACTCTACAGTTTTATACATGTCTGTATTCTGTACTGTATCTGTATTCTTTTACAGATATATAGAATAGATTACAGATTTATAGATATATAGAACATGTACACATAATATGTCTGAATTCAGTCTTTTATGAAGAGTGGAATAAGGCTTTTGAACTGGACTTATATTAAATTGTCTCATTTGCATATCTAAAAAGAAAACTTTGGAAATCTTTTAATTGCTACAAAAAATGTTTGCAATAAATTTTAACTGGGGAAATATGGTGCTAAATGTTTTGTTTTACATATTCGCCTGCAGTGTCAACAAAACAAATAAACAAACGCACAGACAAACATTTAGCTTTCAGTAAAAAGATTTTATTTACTTAAACATTTACTTTACATGCATAGTGAAACGTGAATTATTTTACTATATTTAAAAAAAACAAACAATAATTTTAGGCCTTTTCATTTGAGGTTCATTTTTTACAATTATTTTCACATTGAATTTACATGCTGAAGTTTCTTTCTTTTGTCCAGTTAATACAGTTAATATAAGATACTATAAACACTAATTGCCGTTTATGCAAATGAATGTGCATAAATGAGCAATTAGAATAAATTAATAGCTATTTACTTTTCAAAAGGAAATGCTAAAGGCTGGATATTAAAACGCTAGCTCTTTGGCATCAGAATCAGGACTGACAGCATGCTAACCTAAAGGCAATAACATGCCGCAGTGACAGATGTATTGCCGAGTGTGTATTTCTGTATCAAGTTGGTTTTGGATTTAGATAAGGATAAAAATAAATGTGAAATGCACTCACCAGTCAGGGGCAGTACTTTAAGATTCTGTGGCAAAGTATTTTAGAGTTAAAATCAAAGCATTGATAATAGTTTCCAGATCATAGTGTTTACTGGTCAAAAATGTATACATTTAACGAGAATCGCAGATAGTAATTTACATTTTCTTGTCAAAATGCATTACTTACGGATTGCACATCTATTTTTATAACCTTTTTCTAATCTGTTCAAACAGATGCAGATCTCCACATGCATGGAAAACATATACTGTAGCAATATGGCCTGCTGTCTCTTTAACAACGGTATGCAACTTTCATGCATTATTAAAATAACAGTATTAATAATAAATATTATTTGGTGTACATCGTTTGCAATATTCAGCCAGTATGAACTAAAACAAAATGCTTCTTGGCAAAGTAATATTGCCTTTGTAATTCAAAACCTCAGTGCAAAAAGGAGAACATAAAAATATTTGTACAGCTTAATTGGAGCACGGAATAGATTCACCTGTAAGAATTATGACATTCACAGTAAAACATATACAAATAAAATCCCACAGAGGTAGGGTGAATAACATGTTGTTGTTGTTTTGAAAAAGGTCATAAAAACCAGCATTTCTCTATAACAAAACATGTCGACAGTGGGGGAAATGTACAGTATATTGCAAATTCTATGCAAATAACAGCAATACGGACATAAACGATGCATCTGTAAATGTCAGAGTTGAAGATTAGCAAACACATTAATGTACACATACTGTAAGTGTATTAAGTTTGGCATTTTCCCAAAATAGCCGGCTATCAAAAATACTGTAGTGCAGTTCTTTAAGTAGGTCGGAGAGCCTTAGATGGGAGAAAAGCATTTCATTAACAAAAAAAATTTCAATAAATAATTAAATACAACAATATACAGCAGAATAAATAAACAATCATGCAAATAACACAGAATCATTCATAATCAGAGCTTCTATCCCTAAGAGAATATTCCCAAACTATTCCCATAAATAAATCAGCAGGAGAAAATGAGCAAAACCGGCTTGATTCCTGTTTGGCAGCTGATAACAAGACATATAACTGCTGGGTTCACAAATGCATACAGTATATGCCCCAGAAACAACGGAGAACTTGTGCTCATTTGAATTCAGATCATAATTATGACAAATGAGAAACGCATTAAATCTTTGGTCCAGTTATGTATTATTAAAGTAGCCGACAAACATGCTTAAATGATTCTGATGTTCAGTTCATAAATTAAACAATTATTTTATTCATTATTTGTGTCAACAGTGACTTATAAATCATGCTTTTTGTGCTAAAAGACAATGTAATCATACTTACATTCAGGTAAGTTTGTAATTGTTGTGTGGTTATCATAAAACAGTAACACTTTACAATAAAGGCCCATCAGTATGGAGTTTGTATTCTTGCAATTCTGATTTTTCTTCTCAAAATTGCGAGATAAAAGCTACAATTGCATGGTTTTTGTTTTTATTTTTATTTGTACGTAATATTATTTTTTTAAATTATGAAGGTTTTTGTTTTGCAATTGTGATTTTATTTCTCACAATCAAAGCTTTGGGCTTGATCCTAAGATTTTAACTGCAAATATATAAACTCAATTGTCTCATCTGTGATATTTTGTAAGACTAAAATGTCACAATTACCATTTTATAAATTATTAGATAAAATAACAGATAGTTAATATTAGTTTATGTGTTATCTAACATTAAAGGGTTAATTCACCCCCCCAAAATAATTTACTCTTGCTCATTTGGTTTTAAACCTTGAGTTTCTTTCTTCTGTTAAACACAAAAGAAGATATTTTGAAGAGTGCTGGTTGCTGGCACCCATTGACTTCATTTATTTTCCTTCAGCTTAGTCCCTTTATTTATCAGGGGTCACCACAGCGAAATTAACAGCAGTGGATGCCCTTCCAGCTGTAACCCAGTACTGGGAAACACCCATGCACTTTCACATTCACACTCATACAATATGGCCAATTTAGCTTATTCAATTCACCTATACTGCATGTCTTTGGACTGTGGGGGAAACCGGAGCACCCAGAGGAAACCCACGCCAACATAGAGATAACACGCAAACTTCACACAGAAATGCCAACTGACCCAGGGGCTCGAACCAGCGACCTTCTTGCTGTGAGGTGACAGTGCTAACCACTGAGACACCGCACCGCCCACCCATTGACTTCTATAGTAGAAAAAAATTACTATGGAAATCAATGGGTGCCAGCAACCAGTATTTTTCAAACTATCTTCAATAGAAGAAAGAAACTCAAATGGCTTTTGAACAAGTGAAGCGTGAGCAAATGACAAAATGTTCATTTTCAGGTAAACTGTCCCTTTAGCTAACAATTAGCAATACATTAGTTACAGATTTGTTCATATTTTTAATGTTAGTTCATGAAAATACAACTATTAGTTCAGATTAAACCTTATCATAAAGTATTACCCATAAAACTCTACTGCACTTTACAACTAGGCCGATTTTAACGCGAACTTCAGTAAGTCTAAAGCTCCGTCATAAAACGAAGGCCACATATTCCTGAACACAGAAATGTAGAATCATCCTCCAAATGCAGAGATGGTCCAAATCTCACTCCAAACCCACTCAGATCCACAAGAAAACTGACGCACATTTGGATGACATGAACAAAGTCAGTCATACGAGCTGAACTGAAATGCATGCTGACATGTAAGAGCGTAAACCCTTAGGAAAACTGTGACACAAAGAGAAACACACACACACAGACCCACACATGATGATAAACGCCTCAAACACACACTCACAGAAAGCACGAGGTTCAGAAGTACAAGTAGTAGGTCCAGTAGAGGAGGTTGATGACGACGAAGGACAGAGGGAAGGTCAGGCGGGAGTAGTTGTCGATGTAGTGTGGGTTTTCCACCTTGCAGCAGTTCAGACAGCGTATGATTCGACGTGCCCTCGACATGCATTTGGTGCAGCGGGTCTGTGGCTGCGAGGAGCTGACGTCCTCCTTACTTTCGCTGGGGGTTGGGTTGTTGACGCTGCCCATGCGGGACAGCATCTCCTCCCGTTTGCGGGCCCGCAAAGCGTGGCTGCCGTAGGAGGTGACGATGCCGTTCATTTCGTCCTCGCGCTCCTGCATTTCCTGGCCATACTAATGCAGCAGTGAGATATAAATGTGCTTTAGTTTTTGTCATAACTATGGCAAGATTAAAAAAAGAAATACTCATGATAATAAAAGTAAATGTGACATAATAGTTTTTATTTTATTATACTTTATTATTTTATTTTCAAAACTAAAGGGTGCGATATAATTGGCAAGACACAGTTAATAAAGTACACAAAGTAAAACTGTTTGAAACAAAACATTGATTGAAAAAAAAACAACTTAGACCTCTTGAACATTCTCAGTGTTCTGGATTTACAATTTATAGTCACGTGTTTAAGTACAATTTTATAGAATTTTTCAGTATTTATTTTAATTCTGAAAATTATTAATTATATTTATATCAAATTTACATTTTTCATGTAATAACAAATTTTAACAAAAGAGCCTGTGTTATCAGACATGGTCAAAAAATGTTCTATAAAATACAATTTTCCATGTAAACACACACACGCACGCACGCACGCATGCACACACACACCCACACATATAAAGAAAACAAAAAAATCATAGAATAGGAAGAAAGTTTTGTATTAGACGGCCAGAGCAACTTTCCTACAAAACAATACTCTTCAAAATGGTCCTGCTGCATTGGATTTTGTAACAAGTTTTTCTGAAATCTACTGTTGGCCAAGATTTCATGCACTTAATGTAGTTTTACATCATGTAGACTTTCCGTCTGTATCTAGAGGACTGTGTACTGTTCAAAAGTTTGATTTGATTTTTTTAAGTTGGCATGAAATGGAGGTTGGAAGACAAAAAATGGATGATTTTACTCCTTTATGTACTTTAACATATATTTGAATAAAATAACTTGTCTTCAGAGAAGGGAGAGAACGTCATTTTGATAAAAGATTACAATGGCATCTTTTCGAAATAAATACATTTAAAAAGTCCATAATATATAACTTTCAATTTTGATTTAATGGTCATTTCTGATTCTCACCATTTATGTAAACAAGAAATGTAATATTGTGAAATCCAATTACAATTTAAAGTAAACTAAAGATTATCATTTTCATAGCTTTTATAACTAGGCCATATGTTTTTTTTATTAAAGGCTCTCACCATATATGCATTGGCAGCGTTGGGCTGGTGTAACGTGCAGAAATGGGCAACTGCATATTCAATCAGTGCACCAAAGATGAAGCTGAAGCAGATGCCCAGGTACACATCTATAGCTTTGATGAAGCAGTTGGCATTGGGTAGAGAGGTGCGGGCGCCCATCATCAGTGTGGTCATAGTCAAAACTGTCGTCACTCCTGTTATAGTCAATGACAGAGTACTGAGTTAGAAAAGTTTTGGGAATCCACACATTGAAAGTCATTTGATAATATGATTCCTCACTCTGAAAAAAACATTCTTCTAACAAATGTTAAAAAAGTAGATGTAACCAAGTTTTTTTTAGCAGGAGTCTGATTGTTACTTGGTGTGAACTGAATGAGAATACTCTAAAAATGTTTTTAACAAAAGGTTGTTTTGTTGACCTTACATGTAGTATTTGATTTAAAGGGGATCCTTTTTTTCTAGTTGTAAAACAATACCCTGATGTCCCTAGAGTGTGTATGTGAAGTTTCAGCTCTTTGAAACTGTCCCTTTTATGTTTGGATCCAAATTGTGCAGTTCTGGTGACTGTTGCTTTAAATTCAAATCAGACTGTGCTTCCAGCCTACTTTTTTAAAACAGGGCGGAGCTACAAACGCATAGCAGCATTTTCTCTATGAATAAATGAAAATGTCAAAAGAAGTGGGTGGAAAGAAGGTTGTCTATGGAGACTACAGTGTTCATTTGTGCATCCTAAAACTCAACCATTATAATGCCTTTTAGATGCTGACATTCTCTTCAGCAGGTACAGTGTGAAAACTCTAATGGCGGACGGCTGCTTCTTACTCAGGGCTGTCTATGCTAATGAGGGAGAGATTGTCACAAAAAAAGCGAGATTTTCCCTCTCTGATGACTTGCACAAAGGGAGAATGTCAAAGTGTGATTATAAAAATAGAATTAATTACATTTTGGGCATTAGAGGCTGGCTATATTCACACACAGTTGCCAATGTTATGTTTAAACCCCTTATAAAAGTGATTTTTGCATAATTAATACGTTTTTTAATACATTTTCTGAAAACAAAAACCTAAAATCAAGAAAAGCCCATGTATGAATGTTATGTTATGAAAGGTTAACAGTTACTGTATTTGATGTGTTTTTGGCAAAGATGAGATACCTGTTAGTGTTTAATACGTGGATTCATAGTGGCTATCATGGTGATGACGAGAGTTCGTCATTTAGTCAGAAACAGGCTATTATTAGCCAAGAGTGTTGCATAAGATGTTTGTGTGAAAAGGCAAATCCAGATTTACTCCATTAGCCATGTCATTACAGTAATGGATTATGATCTGAAAATAATAATGTAAGAACAAAATCTGTTCTTTTGCTAAGTGCTTACATTGGCAAACATCTCAACACTGCAGCTGAAACTGATTGCCAGTTCAGTGTCTCGACATACAGTACAGTGTCTCAGATTTTAAGAGAATTTGGATTGAAGGCCAACTCTGACTGACCAAACATCTCATCAGCAGAGAGAATTAAAAAAATGGAACTATCCTATGCTGAGGAGCATGTCGTTTAAACAGAGAACTGGTCCAATCTTCATTTGAATGATGAATTCAAGTTGAAATAAAATAACCACTAAAATCTATTACAATTTAAGACTAAATTCTAATAAGCTGATTTGGTGCTCAAGAAACATATGGGTAATTCTAGGATTGCTGGTACATTTTATGTCTCCTATAGATAATCAAACTAACACATTTTAATCAAAAAAATTTGAATAACACAAATTATATAAAGTAATATGTAAAAAATATGTCTTTTATAGGTACTTAGGGATATTTTGCCTTGAAAATATTAACTTAAAGATCTATTTTTGTCTGACTCTGCCTCCTGAATCATACATTCAGCTTCAATTATCATGCAATAATTATGTCTACTTTTTATCTTTTTTGTGTTTGTTTACTAAGTTAAATTAACATTTGCAGGAAACATCTATTTTCTGTGGTTTTTGTAATTTCAGTAATAAAAATACAATTTTGCCTGTCATTATGTTTTGGTTAACTCTGTTACATTGGTTAGAAAAGGCATAAAGGCATGTGACTTGCTCCAAGTGATGTCACTTCCTCTGACAGGAAACTCTGGAAGGCTTTGAGGCATGTCATTGTTCTTCTCATTTATTGTACAAAATGTTTATGATATACCGATAGTATGTGAACTCTGTTATTGTGAAATTTCAGTACTTTTTTTTTTCATTTTTAATACTAGTATGATGAAAATGCTTTAAATTTAGCAGCAAATCATAAAACAATGGAAAATGTCAACCCTGATACTGCTGACTCAGTTAGTGGTTTAAAAGGTTTAACGTTAAGTTAAACAACAATTAGTAACATAATCAAATTATCACATTTAAGCATTTTGCATGATTTTACATTAATAACATTCATTCATTCATTTTCTTTTCAGCTTAGTCCCTTTATTAATCAGGGGTCACCACAGCGGAATGAAACGCCAACTTATCCAGCATATGTTTTACGCAGCAGATGCCCTTCCAGCCGCAACCCA
>CAIGQW010052810.1:4361619-4371897 GCA_903798125.1 Danio choprae
GCTATCCACTGCGCCACCGTGACGCCCACATTATAATAACAAATTCAGTTAACTGTAAATTATACATTTGTTGTAAATCATTTAATTTTAAGGAAAATGCTCGAAATATACCTGTAATTCTGGAGTTAGTCATATATTATTTTTAGAAATGTTTAAATTAATTTATCTGCTTAAGACTTTGTTTTGAACTGAAACTTTTACTTGAGCATGTATTTACTGTCACTTTTAATCAATTTAATGCATTCCTGAAATATTCCTTTAAAAAAGTATCACCTCAAACTTTTAAACGCTGATGTAATAGACTTTTATTGACTTTTGTGTCGTTCATTAGACCAAGCTGCTGAATAAAGCACATATTTAAATTAAATGGTCAGATTTGAATATGCTCATGATTGCATTGCGTTCCTACCTATGCAGATGCGAGCAGGTACTGAGGACTGACTGATCCAGAATGAGACCCAGGACAAGACCACCAGAGCACTGGAAGGAACGTACGTCTCCAGAATAAAATACAGGATGCTTCGCTTGAGTTTGAAGTGGAAGATCAACTTCGGGTAGTTACCTGTTACATTATAAAAAAAACTTTAAAGTATAAGCACTGAGGTTGTCTCCAAAATATCACTGTGTGTGTCTGAATTCTGAACATACCTGTCTCATAAACAGCTTCAGATTCAGAGGTGTAATGATCCTCAAGGGTGTACTGAGCCAGCTGTAAATTATCCAGACCGCTAACCGATTGGTTTCCCCGTGTCCAATAGAAAACAACATCTTTCACGTTATATCCCCCTGTGGAGAACATAATATAAATCCAAGAGCCAATTATCACCACAGAATAAGTCATTTCAGTGCAGAGAGCTACTATATTTCCACTAAATTACACATTCGGTTACCACGAATCTTATATGCTGCTAGCACTATACTATAATGCAGGCATTAGCATAATATCAATAATTCTAAATGGAGCTATTTAGTTTTTTTAGGGTAATCTGAAATGCTAATTCACCAGGGGATCCCTATGGAATTTAAAAACAATTGTACAATCGGCCAAGCATGTGAAATAACATGCTTGTTAGCAATCTATATTAAAAAGAAGCCCTGAAGCAGTTACACTTGCAAGAATTAGATTTGCTGAAAGCACACACTTTGTGCTGAGCCTAAAATTAGGTTATAGAATTAGGGCTATTGAATAGCTACTTCAAAAATTGCAAGCATAGAATAACTGTAATAGATTTTTTCTATGTCACTCATCATTATTATACTGGAGATTTTCTGCAAGGACATTATTCGATGAATTTTTACAAGCATTTCTTTTAACTTGAATTGCTAATTAAAAAAAATTGCTAATTGAATTAAAAAAAAAAAAAAGAATAGCAACGCACAATTTAAAATATAGGGAAAACACCTGTAAAAAAATATATTAGCACTCCTATTAATACTTGTTTTTGTTTTTTTGCCCATTTCCTCCTTATTTTTTATTGAACAGGATGTTCCATTTGTTAAAATGTATTTAAAATATAATATATAAAATAATATTTAATTTATAATTTATAATATTTATTTTTTATAAGTGTAATTTATAATATTTAATGTTCAATTGTAATTTTATTTATAATATATTCTTATTTATTTTGCTTTAATGTATTTATTGTGTGTGTGTGTGTGTGTGTGTGTGTGTGTGTGTGTGTGTGTGTGTGTGTGTGTGTGTGTGTGTGTGTGTGTGTGTGTGTGTGTGTGTGTGTGTGTGTGTGTGTGTTCATAAAATCATGATTTTGGTGTAGATTATACACTACACTACACTACACATATAATATACTACTATACTGCACTCATTTACTATTTGCAGAGGTTACTTTGACTATTTTCTAGTGTATTCTTTGTTGAACTGTGTAAAAATGAATAAGGCGAGTTTGTTTGATACATAGATATTCATCATATTCTTGTCAAAATCCAATATCTAGTGGCTAAAAAAAATGTCATTTTTGTGAAAAAATAAGCAGCAATTATTCATGCAGCACTATGTATTCTGTTGTAATACATATTCCACACCTCAAGATGGCACTGTGTCATGCAAAATTTAGCATGCAAACGCATTCTTCCAAAAATAACTTTCAGCACAGATTAAATATTTTTCCTTCATCTAGAGCATAAAACATTGTGAAATATGTTGCCCTGATTTCGCCTAGTACTTGGATATATCATGAAAAAAAGCAGCATATAGTGCTCTGTGAAGAGTAAATAAGCTCTAGCTGTCACGCTGGTTTATACAGCATGTCTGGCTAATTAAACCGTTCATCTCGTATTTGTCCTGCTGAAAATACCGCGTAAACAACTATTAACTATAATGGACTGGTTTACGCTATGTAGTTGGTGATAGCGGATCATTAAATCCTTCTAGCATAATGAAATTACAAAAAGAAGGTTAACTAGCCAAGGTATAGGGACACTAGCATATAAAACACAACATATGTTAGTCTTTTCAGGAGGCTAATGTACACTGAACTGCCCCAAATCCTCAAGTGAACATAACACCAGCTGACAAAAGTAGCCCAAGTCTTGAAATATCTTGAAACATGTTTCTAACTACGGTTTCACAATCAATGCCAAAAAAGAAAAAAGAAAGAAAAAGCATCAAAATCATCCCTGCTGAAATAAACAGCACATGCAGATAAAGTCTGTTTTGATGTCTGACTGCACAATATAGGAAAAACTGACATTGCAATATTTTAGTTTTTCTGCTACAGCCTATATATTCCAATATGAACATAATTTCATAAGATCACTTTAGTAACTAACATTTTTTGGAAAGAATTCATAGTTTATCATTAATTGGGATGATTTTGTAAGGGAGTGCATCTGCATAAAATAAAAAACTATTTACAAGCATAGATGAATACAACAGAACAAAGATAGCAATGAAATAAACAATGCTTTATGGTTTTCTGTGGAGTCTTAACAGTCATGAGGTACAGAAATTCAACAATGAAACTTAAAATAACAAATGTATAAGTAGTTAAATACAATTAATCTTTTTTAAAGCTGCAAACATTAGAATTTCTTGTTCAAATGGGTTAAATTAGCTTGAAATGTTACACAGACACAGGTATTAAAAACATCCAATTAAATAACTTAAGATTAGATTAGATTAGATTAGATTAGGGTTAAACTTTGCAATGACTCAACAAATCATGTGTTCTGAACTGTGGTCCCTGGTTAATTATAATCCCAATTTGACCTTGCAGATCCTATGATGTGACTATTGCAGATTGGCATATTGCGAAATGGTAAATTGTGCAGCCCTATTATGATGCTGGTTTGTGATGGTCTTTTGCTGGTTCTTTGCTGGTCTTTATGACCAGCAAACCAGCATCAAAACATATTTTTCCAGCAAATGTCGTTTCATTTTTTCAGCAGGGATGTATCTTAGTAGGTGAAGGAGCATAAAATAAACTGCTCTAAAATGTTCAGACTTGACAAAATCTTCCCACAGCAGTGTTAGACTAGTGAGCATACGTGTGCAGATGAATTTTTAACAACTTAAGGGACATTTATGGTGTGTGCACCTGCAGCATCTATCATTAGTGAACTGAATATTTCATAGGAGCTCAACAAATTTAGAAAAAGATTTGAAACATGCATGATGAGACTCTCGGTTGTTACACAGCATATGTGTACCCAATCACACTTTGATGGGAACATGCAGCACTAAGGACAGCATGTTACGGTATCAGAAAAATACTGCAAGGCTAACACAGAGTAAAAATGGGTCTCAGTCACTAACCATTGCATAACTATTTGTAAAAGATACAGTTGAGGGCAAAATTATTAGCCCTCCCGTTAAATATTTATTATTTTATATAAGTGATATTTAATGAAACAAGGACATTTTCACAGTATTTCTGATAATATTTTTTCTTCTAGAGAAAGTCTTATTTGCTTTATTTTGGCTGGATTAAAAGCAGTTTTAAACATTTTGAACATTATTAGCCCCTTAAGATTTTTTTTTTTCAGTTGGCTACAGAACAAACCACTGTTGTTCAATGACTTGCCTAATTACTCTAACTTGCCTAATTAACCTAATTAACCCAGTTAAGTATTTAAATTACACTTTAAGCTGAATAATAGTATCTTGGAAAAAATATCTAGTAAAATATCATGTACTGTCATCATGGCAAAATAATAAAAAAATGTTATTAAAACTATTAGGCTTAGAAATTTAAATAAAAATCCAGACAAGTACAGTCTAAGATCATATATTAATGTGCATTTTGTGAACAATTATGCAATTACTAGTGAATGAAACCCAATTTGTTGAAAAAACATTATGATTTCAAATGAAATAGTATTATTATTTGAGACCTACAGCTTTCAAGTTGCAGCATGCAAGTCTGTCTGTCCATGGGATATTTGGTGAGGTCCATACTGCAGGCCACTGTGGTGGTAATTCTGGAAAAGGAGAGGATAAAACACAGTGCCATACATGAGTGAACGCTACTGCTTATATAACACTGGAAATGAGCTCACTGTTTGTGGATGCTACATTCAAGCTTAATTTCTGATGCCAGCTGCCCATCTGCACACAGGCTCTGCGTCCCTTGCCACCACCGCCTCTGTTCTTACTCTATTTTCCAGCATTGTGAACTCTTCCCCTGGCCCATATCCCATCCGTTTTTAGTTGTCCTCTCATGCCCTATAAATGCCCTCTGCTAATATTGGCAACCATGGTAAATATGAGAAAAGAAGAAGCTGTGAAGAAATGTCTTTTGTTTGACCGTTATCTTTTTTACTAAATTTCCACTAAAGTTTGTTTTTGAATGAAAGTACAGCTTTTTTCCTTGAAACACTTCCTAACTATTTGTGGTATACACTGTAGAAATGCAATTAGTTGACTTTACTTTAAAAAAAAAAGGAGTAAGCATGTTGATTAGTTGGCTTTACTTAAAAAAGAGAGTAACCCCTGTTCCTTTAAATCAGGCGTCACCAAACTTGTTCCTGGAGGGCCGGTGTCTTGCAGATTTTAGCTCCAACCCTAATCAAACACACCTGAACAAGCTAATCAAGGTCTTACTATGTATACTTGAAACACGCAGGCAGGTGTGTTGAGGCAAGTTGGAGCAAAACCCTGCAGGGACACTGGCCCTCCAGGACTGAGATTGGTGACCCCTGCTTTAAATTATTAAGTAAATGAACTATGTGCATAATTGTAAAAATTAAGTTAAGTCAACTTAGTTACATGTTACAATGGGCTTACTCACATATTTAAGTAAAGTAAATTTCAAGTCAAGTTAAGTTTTATTGACATTCCGCTACTTGTGTGGAGATATTGTAAAGTGAAATTAAATGTTGTGTCTCACAGGACCACTGTGCTACATAAATAAACATAAATATGAACACAACACTGGATGTATGTAAACCAATACATAGCTAACATACTGGAGATGCAGTAAGTAACTATAACGAACTAAAACTAATACTAACTAAATAGGCCCACACGGAATCTGCACACGCAGAAATCTGCAGATTTTAAGCCAATCGAGTCTATTTATTTACTTGTGTAAATGTGTGTAAATTTATATTTATTCAGTTTTTAAATTAATTTTAGTAATATTATTGACTAATCTGAAAATGTTCATTTGATGTATCTACAATACAGTTTGTAAAGTAATATTTTCTGTCTTTTAGTAGATATATTATATAAGAGACTTGCTTTGTTTACCAAATAAGTGGATCTAATTGGATTTCCATTGTAAACATTAAATAAAAGTTAAAAAGGTATTATTTTTTATTTCATATACTAAGTTTTGGTGTCACAGTGGCGCAGTGGGTACCACGTTCTTACACATTATTGTGTAAGATATCGCGCAAAAGATCCATTTAAGGTTAAAAAAGCAAGTCGTGCAAGATTACATTTATTTCAAGTTCATTTGATTCCAATAAATGTTTCTATAATTAATAGTTGATTTTATAAGGAATAATTTGTTTTCATTTTAAGTTATTTTTAGGTAAAGTCAACTTGTTGCTTTTAAGGTAAAGTAACTAGGTCATACTTTTTTAAAGTAAAGTAACTAATTGCTTTTTACAGTGTAATGTAGGTGATGTTGAATTGCATTTTTGGAGACGTAAGTAATTTTTATGCAGCCGATTTAAGGCAGCCTTAAAGTGGATCTGTGTCTCTTCAGAATTTAGTGGAAAGACACTATGCTGCATTAAACGGTTTGTGTAATGATTTGTGTAAATCTAAATTTTTGAACATTTATGCCTCTTTAGGTTTGATTTCTGCACTGCCTTTGCGGTGTAAAGATGCCTTTACTGACCCAAAGATCTAACAATTAAGTAACTAACAACTCTCCAGCTGGATACTTCCACTTGAAATAACAGTGGATCGGAAAAGACAAGTGCACATTTTCTTCCAGCTGTTTCATAACACTTCCAGTTCCCTATAATTGCTTAATTATTGCCCTAATTGGGATTTTCAGTGTTTTTGCCATTATGTATAGCCACTCCCCATTTTGTGAAGTTCAGTAACTTTTCAAATCCCAGCCATGTGTGAATTTGCCCTCTGTTTTACCTCATTTGTGCAGCTTTTGTGAAACAGGAGCTTATGGTTGAATAAATTTCAGTTCCTAATCACGCAGATTAATGTACTCAAAAAGGTCAAATATCAATGGGAAAATACTTCAAAAATATTTAGCTCATATAAATTCATATGCATGTCAATAAATGCAAACAAAAGCAGTCTTTTTGTTAATATTTTGAGCAAAAAAGGTTAAATAAATGTAGCTTTTATATATCAAGGGTGCATGGCAATATTAGTGGAAGGCACTGTATATTAACCCTGCGGTCAGTGCTTCAACAGTGAGCCCTTTCCTATAGTTAGAGTCCAGAAGCATCTGCCTGAGGAGTGAATGTGAATGACACTTCACTACCTGAGGGCATACAGGACGGTCCCATTAGGGAATATCCGGATCAGTCTGTTTTCGACAGTGATGTCGTGCAGGAAGGATTTCTTGGAATCCACAATGAATGTATCGGGGACCCAGAGGAGCTCAACCAGCCTCCCATCCAGACTCAAGCTCTTATTGCCATCGAAACACAATCGTTCGTCTGTCCAGCGCTGGCGGAGGAAGATGGTAGCAGTGTAATCCTGAAGAGAGATGTGTATTTCAGCAGAGACACAAGCTTACATTTACATCATGCACTCAGCTCTTATACAACTCTGACCAAAGATCAAAGAGTCCTTTGAAATATGGGCCAGTGATCTGACACTCATTTTTGTCTTGATCTACTGAGATTAAAACCTACACTGAAATGCAGTTCATGAGGAAAATGACTTGTACATGCATACCTCTTCTCTAAGGAGATCAAATTAGATTAGATGTGGTTTTTCTGGAAGGTAAAAAAATGTGTGTGGTGTATATGTCTACAGACAATAAAAGTATATATTTATTATATATTACATTTATCCTTATTATATGATTTAATTATTACATTTTTTATTTAATTATTCAAAATTAATTCAATAAATTTGAGCTCCTCTATTTAAAAAAGAAAGAAAGAACAAAACGTTCTGAAAGAGATAAACCCTCAGCCAGGTAATAAAATGTAACTCAAAAGTAACATAACAAAATACTTACCATAAAAAAGTAACTAAATAACGCAATAGTTACTTTTTTGGGGAGTAACTTAATATTGTAATGCATTACTTTCAAAAGTAACTTTCCCCAACATTGTATATAAATGCATTTATATTAGTTGCATATATGCAAAACATTCACAGAAAGCAGCGCTTCAGTAATTATTAACCAATATTTAGATGCTTGTGGCTTGTGAAATCATCCTACCATGTTGATTTCTGATATTGTGTCTATGCTGGCGATATCCAGACTCATTCCCACAGTAACAGGGCCATCTGAAGATAAAAACAAAATACAAAGCAACACACGCTCCATTTACTATAAAGCAACAACACTGCTAACAGAGAAAGACGGCAGAAAAACTTCTTAATTTACATGCGTTACAAGACTGCATCAACACAAGCCCTGAGCGTTTCCGCTGACTTTACATTTGTTTTAATTGCAGTCGTTGATGATGATAGGACTTTAAGAGAAGATAAAAATCCACTTATGTAAAGATAATAGTTAGTGTAAATGTAAAAGCTTTGTTTGTCGTACTGCCGAAGAATGGCCTAAGGTACTTGTTGTATCCCTTCATCAGTTTCTGAATGGTGGGAGGCAAGATCTCCTCAGTATTCGCGACAGAGCCATCCATGATCCTGAAAAAGCAGAAAAACACAAAACCCTGCGTTGTAAAAAGCATTCAGAAATTATACTTAAGTGAAAGTACAGATACAGAGTGTAAGTTTTACACAAAAAAGTATCTGGTTGACAATATACTTGAGTACAAATTAAGAAAGTATAGCTTTACGTTTTTCTTAAGTATCAAAGGTTACGCTTTACAATAAGGTTTTATTAGTTAATGTATATGCTAGCATGAACTAATAAGGATCAATACTTGTAAAGCATTTATTAAGTTCAACATTTACTGATCCTTGTTATTATTAGTTAATGCACTTTTAATGGAAAACTTTCTTTCATTAACTAACGTTAACAAAGATGAATAAATACTGTAATAAATGTATTGTTTGTTGTTTGTTCATGTTAGTAAATACATTAACAAAAATACAATCTTTTTGTAAAGTTAAATATTTAAAAACGTTTTAAAGAAATAATTTTTACATCACACTGAATCATCATCTAATACAAAGCAAAATAAAAATCTAAAAGTAAGTTGTCAGACAGACTTATGAAATATTGGTTATAATACATATGAAATATTGTGCATAAAAACAAAATAAAATGCAATATTTAATTATAATAAAATGTCCCACCCAGAACGTTATTGATTTACAACCAATTTAAAATATAATATTCCATTAAATACTTTTGGGGGGGATATTTATAACATTTTATATAAAAAAAACAACAACTAAGCAATCACATATCATTATGTATATTTTGCAAACACAAGTTTAACTGAAAATTTAATTCTCATCACTGGATTTTATTTGCACACAATATACTAAACAGGATGTACAGATATGGAAACAAGTAAAGAGAAAACTTACAGATTCTAATTTTAATAAAATTGTAAGCAGTAAAATGTACAGTTTCTTCTTCAAAAACAATACTCAAGTAGTCAGTTTGGATTGTTATTGCGTAAAAGTACAAATAAATACCTCTAAAAAATAATACTTAAATACAGTAATCAAATAAAACAGCTCAAGTATTTTACACCCCTGCACAGCACCATCCCAGAAGTGCAGAAAAGCGATGTTACCTCGACCGAGCCAAGACATGTTTTGATCATGCAGATTTTAATTGCCAATAACTTATGACCTAGATTTGAAAAACACAGTGTATTTTTAGGTTTCATCTCCTCTCTCATTAAAGCACTGCTACTGAAAGCGGTGTGTGTGTGTGATTTAAAGGCCCTCAGTGATGGTAGAAGCGACTGCGTTTCTTTCCTGCTGAGCGAAGTCTCTGTTTCTACAGCGTAAAAGACCCGTGAGCTTCAGATATTATTCAGCTTCAGGGTAACAATCCCATAGAGCACAGCAGCACGTGTTGGAAATACTTCAAGAGACGTCTGAGGGAAAAAAAAAGACCTGCTTGGTTGACACTATACACAATATCCTCATAAATATTCTAGAATGGAGAGAAACAAGTACTGTAGGCCAGATTCACCAGGGGGACGGAGGTACACATGGATTTTTGCTGCTGCTCGATGCAGCAGATCTCAGATTTCTTCAGACATCGCCTCTACCTATAATATTTGTCTTCTATAAATACATACTATTCTGCCAGGGCCAAAGTCTGAGGCCATTGTGAAAGTCTGGGATTCAAGATGTAGTTTAGAGCTGATGATTTACAGAAGGTTAAGAGATGCTGATTTATACTACATATATTCAGATGTTTTTGATTTCTTCGGTTCACTCTCAAATTATGCTGGATCACATTTAGGTTTAAGGTGTTTGTGCAGTTTGAGTGTTGTTGTCATTACAGAAAATTGGATGAATCGATAAAAGATAGCACTTAATAGTACCACCATATTTATGGGTGTTTTAAATTTATTTTAATTGCATTATGAGACCTTGCTTTCTACTCTTTTATAACTTAAATGTGCAGTGTTAATAGTTTCCACTCTCTTAAAACTTAAATCTTCAGTGGTAATTCATTCATTTTCATTTCGGCTTAGTCCCTTTATTAATCTGGGGTCGCCACA
>CAIGQW010052810.1:4372297-4387560 GCA_903798125.1 Danio choprae
TATAACTGTTGTGAATGTACTATAACTGTTGTGAATGTACTATAACTAATTCAAATGTAGTACCTACACGAGTATGTGATTTTGCAGCGTTATATGTATCAGTTCCCTGTGTTATACCTGTTTTCTGCTTTCCCACACTCATTTGTTGTCATAGTTACCAATACCTTTGCACACCAGTTTCTAGTTGTTCTTATTTTTCCTGTGATTGTCTTGTGTTGTGTTGTTTTTCAGTAGTGTTGTTATCATTGTTTCACCTACATTTTGAAACTTTTTTTTGTTAGTTTATTATAAAAGTCTTGCTGCATTTACATCCACTCCTCTTGTTTTTGCTTACCAACGTGGCATCATACTGAGCTCAAACTTTTGAACAGCATGATATTATGTAGTTGTCAAATGCGGTCTATTGCGGTCTTAAATCTACAAGTCACTATAAAGAGTAGCTTATGCCTATGGAAACGCATCAATTTAGCGAAAACTCTCATATAGATTGCAAATATGGATTTATGCTCAAATGAGGTGGATTTTCAAATATTTTGTCTATATATCTTTTTGTAATATATCTTCTGGCGCACATAAGTCACATGATCATTCTTTAAAGACATGGCAATGCATTTATCTGTAGAAGCTGGCCATTGGCTCAAAAATGATTGCTTGGTTCATCCAGAAATTCTGAATCCACAGTTCCTCCATAAAATAGTGTTCTATAACCTCCCAGAAACAGCGAGAAAATGTGGTCGCTCCCATTTATCAAGGGCTTTCCTTGCCATTAATGCTTGGATAACATCACTATATCTTGTTTGATTAAAATAATGGCTGATGCGGATGCAGCAATATATTTAAACCTACCAAAATCCTTCATCATAATTTTTGGAACGACTTATTGCAAGAAAAAGACATTTATTTAGTCACATATTATCAATGAATGAAAACACCACCATTTTGCATTCATTTTTATCAGTGTTTAGAAAATATTTGCACACATGATAGAAACCAGGCTTGTGTCTAATTTCAACATTATGTTAGCCTTAAAAACAACACTCATCCGAAACTTTCGTATTCTGCTGTATGCAGGTATGAGCTTGGATTGCCACCTGTGTGATCTCCAAAATTAGTGCACAAACTTGTATAAAGGAGAAAGACAGAAAACGAATGGGAAAGATCAAACAAGAGGAAGTGAGACAGATGGTGAGAGACACAGAGAGAGAGTTTGAAAGACAGACGGAGAGCTTCAGGTCACTGACATGATGTCTCTTTTATTACTCTCATTAAAAACAAGTTAAGTCTAAAACAAAATCATCATAAATAAATAAGAAGTGAACCATGGGTCACTGCCTATATATTAGCCTTCATAAACACTTGGAAGACTGCTCAAAAATATTTTTCACCTCTCAAACACCTCACAGCAAACTTAGTAGGAAAGAACAATCTTTAGCAATTCTCACTGGTTTCAGAACATTTATTTTTTTTCGGCATGCTTTTCTAGATTAAGTCTGACTCCACACGCCTGCTGCAATAAAGATAAATCTGCATATTTTTAATGTTACCGTGTATTCTTATCTCAGCTTAATAAACAGAGACAACTAGGAATAAGTCAACTGTAGGTTGTTTTTCCTCCTCAAGAAAAAGCATAACACCCAAAACATTGCTTGGTTTCTTTGTGCGTCTCGACACAGCAACATCAGCAACAACCAATGACTAAACTTTAGAGATGGTGAATCTGAAATCCTGTCCGATAGCAACAGTCATTTTTTACAGTATTAAATCAGTTTGGTCACACAAATTACACACTTCAGCTTTAATCGTCCATCCAAATCGAAAAATAAGGACAGGGTCTTTACCTTTAGGGGATTTATAAACCTAAAACTTAAGAACAAAGGAGTATTCTGTTATGCAAGGAGAAAAGTCATGCAGGTTAAATAATAAGCAGCCATATCATCAAAGCAACACCAAGCTGTGTATATTTTAAATAACTTTTATAAGTGCATTAACATATCTCAGACTTCTCTAATTGGTATGATCTGACACTTAGTGTTTAAAGGATAGCTCACCCAAAACATTACAAGTCTGTCATAATTTACTCACCACCTTTGACTTGTTCCAACCCAGTCTGAGGTTCAAAAGAAGATGTTTTGAATTATGCTGGAAACTGCTAACCACTGACCATCCATATGAGGAAAAACAAATACCATGGAAGTCGATGGTTACAGTTTCCATTTGTATTCAAAATAAATTATGATGCGCACTTTTCAGGACGTCCAGACAGATTATTCCTTGCCAGTTACCTCCTTTTTTATGTATTTGAAGTTAAGGTTGGCAATGAAAGTATACGGAGTGTCATGGGACTCATGCTTAGATGATCACTCATTGTTAAAGTGGATTAAATATACCAGGAGTCTTCAGGGTACAGTTTCCTTGGTATATAAACAGCTACTTGAATGTTACAAACCCCTGAAGATATTAGCTGTATGGAACAGAGAACTCTTCTGGCTGGGCTATAGTCCCGATTGGGACACAATTTGATTAAATATCTGCCTTACCTCCAAAACCCCCGGCACAATCTTATCCATTTTAAAACTACACACAAAATGTATTGTACCCCATGCAAACAATATCTTATGAAAGGTACATTTTTGCATACGTTTTGGGACTGTTTGGTCATATCCAAATTCTGGAAACATGTAGTTTAAGTTTTTAAAAATATCACAAAATTGCACCTTGATCTTGATCCCTGCCTTTTGTTGTTAAATGATGATTCTCTTTATAACTTTACATTACTTGAGAAAAGACTGTTAATGTCTGGCTTCACTGCTGCTAAAAAAAAATATTTTACAGCAATGGTTTACTCCTGACATGAATCTTAAAATATTCTGGTTGTTCTCTTTTCATAATATTGTTTGTTTAGATGCAAGGATTAATGGGGCTAAAATACATACTGTGACTTATTGGAGTAAAATTACCCAAGCTTTAAAATAATTTTCTAAATGTAAGATGCATCAATCTACTAATTACTTGCTGCTGTTGGTTAACTCTATGTTGTATTTCTTTTAAATGCGTATATTAAGGAGTATATTTACTGTTTGTATTTTTCTTTAAATATCTGTACTTTCATCCTTTCTTTGTTATGTTACCATTTTTAAATAAATAAAAAGACAATCACAAAAAATAAATCAATTATGATTTGGAACAAGTCAAGGCTGAGTGAACGATGATAGAATTTTTCTTTTTTGGGTGAACTATCCCTTTAAATGGCATCCTTCTGTTTGCTGCCCCCGTCAGGCTGATGTCCAGTCAAGTGCGAGTGAATGATGGGTTATTGGCCTATTAATGCTGGGTAGGCACAGTTTTCTGCTAATTGTGGCAGTTGATAATCATCCATCATGCCCTTAAAGGCATCTAACACCATTTTGACAAGTTTTTTGTTACATGCTTTGACGTTGCTGTCAGAGCTAATAATATTATGCATCAAGAGAAAATGACAGCCATTTATACAGTAGTATTTGCACTTTACTTTTATTTTAAATTAAATTACACCTACATTTGCTTTTATTAATTTAGCAGATGATTTTATCCAAAGTTCAACTGAGATAAATGTCATCGACCAAATGAAATCCGCTGAACGAGCATGACTATTTTGAATAGGAGGTTTTTAGTGAACATCTGAGTGATTCATTAACATTAACCGAACTGAATGATTTGCTCATTAAGATGACTGAATCTGAGTCATTTTAGTTCTTGAGTTTATAACTTTAGACACAATGTCCAAACAGGTAGTTTATTTGAATGCTATCTTTTTTATGAACAAATTGAACCACCTCACAGAGATGGTCTGTGTGCTTGATTAACAAACTATGATTTATTCATTAATCTGTCTGAATGTGGTTCTTGATTTGACTTGAGTGGATAATTTGGGATATTCTCTCTCTCTCTCTAAGATCCATGATAACAGCTCCATGATGTTTCTTTCAAGAAATGTCAGACTCTAATAAATTCTATTAAGCAATTGCTCATGCAAAATGCACATTTCCTGTTAATTTCTTGCAGGTCATGCAAAATATATATAGCATTTGGAGATCAAGTATTTTTTTTCATATAATCTATTTGATCAGGCCTCGACATATATTCATCATTTCTGAATGTCTAAAATCCATTTTAAGCAGATTCAAAAGAAAAATCTTGTAATGCATTCCTCCAAAACCTTAACGTAAAACGTAACTCTTTGGCTAAAGAAAGTCAAGTCTAGGCAAGTTAGGGTAATTAGGCAAATCATTATATAATGATGGTTTGTTCTGTAGACAATCAAACAAAATATATTGCTTAAGGGGGCTAATAATATTGACCTTTATTCATTCATTCATTCATTCTCTTTTCAGCTTAGTCCCTTTATTAATCTGGCGTCGCCACAGCGGAATGAACCGCCAACTTATCCAGCATATGTTTTACGCAGCGGATGCCCTTCCAGCTGCAACCCATCACTGGGAAACATCCATACACACTCATTCACACACATACACTACGGACAATTTAGCTTACCCAACTCACCTGTACTGCATGTCTTTGGACTGTGGACCTTTAAATGGTTTTTAAACATTTTTAAACTGCTTTTATTCTAGCTGAAATAAAACAAATAAGACTTTCTTCAGGGCCTCATGGTGGCGCAGTGGGTAGCACATTCGCCTCACAGCAAGAAGGTCGCTGGTTCGAGCCTTGGCTGGGTCAGTTGGCATTTCTGTGTGGAGTTTGCATGTTCTCCCCGTGTTGGCGTGGGTTTTCTCCGGGTGCTCCGGTTTCCCCCACAAGTCCAAAGACATGCGGTATAGGTGAATTGGGTAAGCTAAATTGTCCGTAGTGTATGTGTGTAAATGAGAGTGTGTGGATGTTTCCCAGTGATGGGTTGCAGCTGGAAGGGCATCCGCTGTGTAAAACATATGCTGGATAAGTTGGCGGTTCATTCCGCTGTGGCGACCCCAGATTAATAAAGGGACTAAGCCGAAATGAAAATGAATGAATGAATGAAAGATTTTCTTCAGAAGAAAAAAACATTATAGTAAATACTACAAAAATGTCCTTGCTCTGTTAAACATCATTTGGAAAATATTTGAAAAAGAAAAAAAATAATTTAAATCACAGGAGGGCAAATAATTTTGATTTCAACTGTACATCTAGTCTGAACTGGTTCAAAGTGAACAATTTTTTAAAGTACTCATCTGAGATTTATTGGAAATTTATTCATTCATTTTCTTTTCATTCATTTTCTTTTTAATCTGGGGTCGCCACAGCAGAATTAACCGCCAACTTATCCAGCATGTGTTTTACGCAGCGGATGCCCTTCCAGCTGCAACCCATCACTGGGAAACATCCATACACACTCATTCACACACATACACTACGGACAATTTAGCTTACCCAATTCACCTGTAACGCATGTCTTTAGACTTGTGGGGGAAACCGGAGCTCCCGGAGGAAACCCACGCGAACACGGGGAGAACATGCAAACTCCACACAGAAATGCCAACTGACCCAGCCGGGGCTCGAACCAGCAACCTTCTTGCTGTGAGGCGATTGTGCTACCCACTCCGCCACCGCGTCACCTTTTATTAGAAATGTTACAGATAACAAATAGTGGAAATGTGTTTAGTTGGATTTAATAAACATAAAAATTTAAAAGTAACATTAAAAATGACTGAGAACAGGATTATTTTTAGCCAAGTGATATAAACAAATTTTAGCATTTTCTTTAATAAAACATTTTAAAGCTAGTAGCTATTTGCATGTTGCTGTTGCATGTTACTGTCTCTGTAGTGTTGCTCTCTTTCTTTTGAGCATCCCAACAACGTAACAATGGCTTTATTTTGGGTCTGGGCTATCTGATAGTCCAACCAATGGCAAGCAGTCATTGCATTTGTAGACATGTTTAGTAAAACTACACTGTAAAAAATATCTGTTAATTAACAGTTTCCATATTTTGTGATTCACAAGGGTTTTCTGTTTATTTCTGGGATCTTGATCTCAGCTCTGTCGACTTCTTATGTTGAAAATTCAACTCTACAGTTTAACAAAGTGACCTTTATTGACATTTTTGTAGTTTAGACAAATAAGTCTGTAAAATATGAGAAAATGTACTGGCAGCTTATTACAAGGTTTTTATATGATAATATACAACTCCAACAGCAACAATATATCACTGTAAACTATTAAAAATGCTAATAAAAGTCACTTTTTTGAACTTTCCAAGGTTAAAAGTTGATTGAAGAAACATCAAGGTCCCATAATGCAATTCAAAAGGATAATTAAACGAGGAAAATAAACATGAAATAACAAAATACAGGAAACTGCCAATTTACGTATATTTTTATAGTCTATAGTGGAATAGAAAGTAAATACTTTAGTTTGTATTGTCCAATTCAGAAAACAAGAAGAAAAATGTTTGCTGATGTTTAGGATTATTTTTAGTCAAGTAAAATAAATAAACTTAAGGATTTCATTAAATGCTAATGGAGATGCATACACTTACATTAAACTAATTAATACATCTTGATATGCTTGTACTAATCCAAACTGTAAATGTCAGAGAACCATGTTGACATAATTTTATAAATTTTTGCATTATATTATGCCAATAGTTAAAAAAAAAGGTCCAAAACACAGATGTGAAATATAACTGATAATTATTAATTTATTTCCTGTATGTTTCCTTGTTCGGAACCATCCTTAAGTCTCAATCCAGCCCATGTCTCTGGTGTTTAAGCTGACTGATGTGTTTTGCATGGAGGAAAAGCGCTCTTAGCAGGACTGTCTTCACAACACTTTTTGCTTTAATCCACAGAGACTGTTTCTTAAGCTTGTATCAACTCCATCTCCCCGTCTACACACATCAGGGCTCGTATGAGACATCAACCCAATCGCAACTGCTTTGAAGTCTTTGTCCAGCACTGAAATATTACGCAGAAAATGATTTGTTTCGATTTATTCAAACTGATAGAAAACAAATAACCCAGCTAACAAATAAAAAAATAAATAAATAAACAAGTTGGCAATGTGCCAGGTGATTTGTTTATTGAAACTAGTGGGTTGAGAGTGATGATGACCTAATTATTTTTATAAATCTGTGCGCGTTGTTGATACCACCAGTGTGATCTCCTCCTGCGATTTGGATCGAGTCTGGTTTACTTAAAAGAACATGTCAAAGAAATGAATGCTTACTGTACTGTGGGTTCATGCATTAAATATGGCTTTTTAAATAGAGCGTTCAGTGGTGTCTCTCATCTACAAAACAGTCCTACGGTGTATATTTATATGTTTCTACAGATCTCTGGCATCTGACTGATAAATAAAACTTTGATCATGGAGAGTTCAATTTAAAACACTTCTAATAGGGTCATAATATAAATATTTTTCTCTGAGGTCCAATTATAATCCTGGCACATTCACTAAAACAGTTCAGTTTTCAAGGCCTGTTTCAACCTCTCCGTGACTCTTGAAATAAAACAAGCATGCGAAGTGAAAAACAACATTTTTCTCCGCCAAATCCTATTGCCATGTCTCCTTTTTTTATAAAGTCACTTGCAAAGTTGGACATCGGTAGATTGCATGAGTTTACTTCCAAACACGCATTAGTGCTTGAGAAAGATAAATAGAGAGATATATATTCATGGAATTGGTATATCTCGCGTGGGTTTGTACTGGGTTGTGGCTGCAGGGGCATCCGCTGCATTAAACATATGCTGGAATAGTTGGCGGTTCATTCTGCTGTGGTGATCCCTGATTAATAAGGGACTAAGCCAAAGGAAAATGAATGAATTAATAAATTAAAGAATGAATAAATGTTTGTTTTTGTACAATAATATTGTTACACACACACAAATACATCATGATTTTTTTTATCCATTATGAGTTTGGTAATAAACATTTAGCTTGCTTGGCTCTGTCTGTTTTTCCTTGCATTCTTAATTGAAACACAGATAAAAGACGCATAGATTTCCTTTCTTTTACAAAACATTACCCAGAATAATCATTCAATCATTTTCTTTTTGGCTTAGTCCCTTTATTAGTCAGGGGGCGCCAAAGCGCAATGAACCACCAACTTATCCAGCATATGTTTTACGCAGAAAAAACCCTTCCAGCTGCAACCCATCACTGGGAAACACCCATACACTCTCATTCACACACATACACTACGGACAATTTAGCTTACCCAATTCACCTATAGTGCATGCCTTTGGACTGTGGGGGAAACCGGAGCCCCTGGAGGAAACCCACGGGAACACAGGGAGAACTCCAAACTCCACACAGAAATGCCCTTATTCAGAATATTTCGTATTTTATTGTACTTTTATTCACAAAATATAAGACCATTTACAATGACAGAATGACAGAAAACACACAGCAAAACAATGACGTAAAAATTCTTTATTAAAATTACATTTGGTTTTAGAAATGTAATTTTACGAAAGTGTAGTTTTTTGGGGGGGGGTTTAAGCCAAGGCATAAACTTACTTCATGAGCCACAGCTGCATTTGAAATGGCACAGAATTTTCTGTCACCAAAAATTGTATTAAAAAGCAAAATGGAAAAATATGAAAATATGTACCAAAGAAAGGTTATGCTGTGCTACACAACCCAGCAATATTTAGGGCACTGGTTTTACTCTACCTGCATAGTCACTGTATAGAGTAAAGTGTCTTCGCATCAGACGCAGAAAGCACTGTGCTGTGAATAAATGAATGAAAATAAGGTCATGCAAAGGCCAGTTTGGTGCTGTGTCGACCAAAATGCAAGAACAGCGGAGTTCAAAATAGCTCAATATTCCTCCCTGAGGATATTCTGTTCATGAACCTATACTTATCTATGCATGAACCACACATGCTCACCGGAAAAACTAAATCCACTCATATAACACACGTGTAGAAATTATTCCTGCTGTTTGCAATAGCGCTACTGTGATATCATAGCAAAGCTGTTCACGGTCAATTAAATGTGGTTATTTTATAGGCTTGTGTTTTTGAAGTCAGTATAATTTAGTTAAATTAAAAAAGGTCTTAAAACAACAAATAATTATTACAAAGCATTTTTGCTTTTGGTTTTCGGCCTAGTGCAACTAGTTTCGGTCCAGAATTTTCGTTTTGGTGCATCTTTAGCATAAATGTTATGGCAGTGAATATGAAGATTGCTAAACTGAAATGTAATAAAAATGGCCCCTAAAGGCGAATAAGAGAAGTAAGGAATAGAGAATAGAGTGAATAACTCAGAATACAACACAGCCAGGAAATATGTTTAGGTTAAACTACAGGTTTCTAACTACACACGTTTGCAAAGCTGTTGAATGTTGGTTTTGGGAATCTCACCCCAGATTTGCATCAAAAATCACAAACATGGTAGAAATTTTGTACACCAATTTTACAACACATTAGAATGTCAGAACTATCCATGCCGAAAAAGTTACAAAATATATTAAAATACTACAAGTATTTCCAACAAGTCACAAATCAACACGGGCTAAATAATACAGCGGGTAAAACCCACTCTCTGCATGGACCTGTATGGACAAACAATTACATGTCCCTTTGTGAGATTAAGCCCTCAACAACACATCCTTATCTTTATGTGATAAGCACCCAAAGAGGAGGTATTGCTCTTGTTATTGTGGTTTTATACATGAAGGGAGCTGAATTCCTGGCCAAACTATATGTACACCCACTAAAGTCTCCCATCTTGCCAGGAAGAGAGCTAGGAGATTGGAGGGGAAAGGAGGACAGGAAGGAGGTGGGGTAAAGCAGATGGTGAGGTGAATTGATGCTGGCACACTTCCTTTACATCACCCTTTGATCTTTAGCAGAGTCGTCCCGACCAGGTTTTACATCTTCCCATCAAATTTCAAAGGTCAGGCCAGAATATCAGCATAAGTGATGAGATGCGTATCACATTAAATGGAAATTCTCATTGAACGTGGCTGAGGGGCGGTAGTTCCAGTAAACCAATGTGTCTTGTCTCTACAGTGTCATCAGTAATCGTGTTAGCATTGCAGCTACTGTACTGCTGCATGGAAAGATAAGCTCAAACGGGCAAAATAGAGAGGAGAAATGATGTGAGGGCTGGTGCTTCCATCAGTAACCTGTACATGGACTCCGACGGTCTCATTCAGGCAAGTCTACAAGGATTAGCTATAATTCCATCCTTCCTTTAGCAACAAACCCACACAATCCGGTGTGAATGGATACTTAAGGCATATAGTCTTTAATTTGCTGCCAAAAAAGTAAAACCTAAATTATACCCGGTTTGTCAATTCTGCAAAGACATCGCTCTGAAAGCTTCTCACCAGGGAGAACTTCTTGACAAAAATGGGTTTTCCGCCTCGTCTTGTTTGTAGTAACTTTACAAAGTCACTACGGAAGGTTTTTTTTAGACTCAAATCAATTGAGGACAACACAAAAGCGTTAAACAGCGTAGGAAGCAATTATGTTCAGCTTGCCGTATGACAATAATGAGTGAAGGAACACCGAAAGTGAGAGCATAACAAGGAGTTTCTTACCTGCTGATGAAAAGGAGGAGGAGCAAAAAGCCCACGAAGCTACACACATGCATGGCTGCTCGAGCGTCAGGCGTCTGACTGGGAAATGAGAAACAAAGAATGAAGAGATTATGCAGAGATTCAACAGATTTGTAAAGAGATTAAGCATTACTGACAAATTTCGCAGTTAGCACAAGAGCTTGACATTTTAGCTTGATAAGCAGGCAAAATTAGGGCAGGTTTTCTCAGTCCTCCTCCGTAAGTGTATCTAGGGACTACTTAGTGACAAAATATATTCTCACTCAAGTTTGGACTGAAGCTGTAAGGCGATAAAAATAAAGGCTTCAAACCGCACTGCCTATTTTGAGAACATTTCTGACCAGCTATTCAAGGCAATATATGGAAAAATACTTATACCTAAATATAAAGGTTCTACTGTATATGATGGTTCATATAGATGGTTTCAACCCAGTATTGTATAAAATATGGACAGACTCAACCATTGGATAAAATATTTCAATTATTTTAAAGTGGGTGAAATGGGTAAAACAAAATTAACTAATAAGTATCACCATATGATCGTTTAAATATTTATTAAATCTGCACACATCTCAAGCAAAAAAACTATAACATTGGATAAAAGGTTTGTTTGACACATTAGAGTCAAAGTGTATTTGTGCAACTCATTTGAAATCTTTAACCTTAGACCTGTACGTTTATATCTAACCATCTCTGCTGCATAATACCAGAGTATGGAGTGAAATAATCCCTCAAAAATGTTTTAACGGTGGAATCCAGTTCACTCTCAGATTTACTGATGGTGATATAAAACTCGATAAACACTGTGCGTATTCCTGGGAATTACATAAAACCACTTTAGCTATGTGACCAGCAACTACGCAAAGATGACAAGATGCAACAGTATAAACAGTATTTAGGTTATAAAATTATTCTCAATCCCCTTATTCTTGAATTCTATCCATCTGGCTCGGAGCCTTTTGGGCTTGTAAATACTGTAGCTTTAATCTGGCCCTATTTCACAGCTACTTTTTATCTCCCTGATGTCAAAAAATAGTCTGTGGTTCTTTGCTCAGTCTTCCAGCACCATTGCAATCTGTGTGCAGCTGTGACGACGAGCTTCAGACAACAGACGTCTGCCCTGCAGCAAGTGTTCATACACACAATGTGCAGAAAGATGCAAAAAAAAGCTTACATTTGGATCACATGGGTTACGCTACAGAGTATTTAAAGCAGTCAGGGTGTCTTATCATGTTGACATGGTTGTCATTTTGATGAGGCCAAACAAACACAAAACTGTCACGTTGTTAACTTTAAAAAAAAAAGGTTCTTCTTGAGGACTTTTTTCACAGAGACCAACACAAACAAAAACACACTGGGATGTAATTCTCCTCCATTCTGCCTGTCAGTTCAATTAAATCCAGGATGCTCCATATAGAGTACTCATCTCCAAGATCAGAACATGTAATTCATTATTATTTTAACACTCCTGTCTCTTTTCTGCTCATCAGCTCAATAATAATGGATTGTGATGGAAGTGGGTAGAAGAATATGTACCGCTGCCATGCTTTTTTAAATATATAGCTATGTTACAATCAGTGCATTTTACAGAAAGATTTATTCACTCCAAAAATGAACTTTCTGTTATCGTTTCCCCACCCTCATGTCATTTTAAACTCATAAGACTTTCACTTATCTTTGTAACACAAATAAAGACATTTTTAATCAAATCTTTAAATTGAAAGTTGAAACAATCATATAGAGATGAAAAAATAAATCCATACGAATCAAGAGGTTTAATCTAAATCTTCTGAAGATACATGATTGCTTTATAAGATAAATAGATGTCATTTTGGCTTTTATTCACATGCAGTATAACTGATCAGAGAACGTATAAGCACAAGATCTTTATCTGCTTGACATGCAAGAACAAACATCATTAGTTCTTGTAGCAGTTCAAGTGTGCAATGTGTCACACAAGAATGAATTTAACTGGTTCTTGTGTGTCAAGCAAGCATGATCCAGCTTCAACAGCCAAACTTTAATAGAAATGAAAAATAATTCGAGAAATCGATTCTCCGATTTTCAAAATGCATTTCTATTCTCTCTTGAATTGATTCTGAGCCTAGTTTTTACACTCAAACTATCACGTAATGCATTTCACATAAGTTGGCTTTATTGCCACAAGATTAAAGTAAACACAGCTCACTATACGTAATATATGTTGTAATTCGCTTAAACCTTTCCTAACTTTATTAGCAATCATTTTAGGTTCAAGTGGTATTTGTAAAGATTAAGGAAGTTTATGCAAGCAAAATATGGCCGTTTGTAAACCGTACAGAGTCATCTGCTGTTAAAAACTAAGCTCGGTAATCGATTCAAGAGAAAATAGCAATGCATTTTTAAATTGAAAAAATATTTCTCTAACTATTTTTCACCTGCAATCAGGTTTTTTCAAAAGAATTGGATTATGAGTTTTTCCCAGTACTGGGTTGCAGCTGGAAGGGCATCCGCTGCGTAAAACATATGCTGGAATAGTTGGTGGTTCATTCAGCTGTGGCAAGCCATGATAAATAAGGGACTGAAGGAAAATGAATGAATGAATGAATGAATGAATGAATGAATGAATGAATGAATGGATTATGACTTGCTTGATTCAAATTGGCGTATTTTTTAATTCTTTATGAACATTTTGAAGTGTCAGAGTTTCAGAATGTGAATCAGAAAGACTTTATTGCCAGGTATGTTCACACATACGAGTAATTTGTTTTTGCGACAGAAGCTTCTACAGTGCAACAGAATGACAGAGACAGGACAAAAAACAGATAATAAACATATTTAAAAAATAGAAGTAAATAGTGAATGCAAATATACAAATTGACATGGTATGTACAGGTATATTACTATATACAACGTTATATGTGCAGCTGTTATGTGCAAATTGGCATGTAAAGTATTTTGCTAAATAAATAAGTGTATATGTGTAGATGTGAATAGACTCATAAAAGAGAACAGAAATCTCTCAGATTTGAGTAAAAATATCTTTGTGTTACAAAGATTGGTAAATGATGACACAATTTTTATTTTAGGGTAAATTAATGCTTTAAAGAACAAAATCCATTCCAATAAAAATGAACATGTTATTTAAAAACTAATAGGTTAACTTAATTCATTCATGTTGTCCCAATGCAAATCGTGTGTGTGTGGAACCCAACATTTTTTAACAGTGTAATGTCTTTAATGGCGGTCACACACTCTTAAAATATCTTCTTTTATGTTCCACAGAAGAAAAAACAGCATACAGAATTAGAACATTGTGAGGTTGAACAAACAATGACAGATTTATTTATAGGTGAAGTATTCCTTTGATTTTTATTCATTGCACAGTTGACACCTCTTTGGGAAAAAAAATCTTGACTTATTTGGTCTTACAAAATGTATTTTTCCACTGTATATCCCACTCCCATACTTCCCTCAATTATAAAAAGCTGTTCTCCCTCACTTCCACCCTCGTGGTTTGTGAGTCAGTGGCTGCTCAGAGGATCCTGGTCTTAAGACTGAGATGTCATTCATTTAGAGTGACAGGTGACATCTTCAATGAGGTCTGAACCTTGATAAGGAAGACCCTACGGGAAGGGTATGCTGGACGTATTTAGCAGCCTTCCCAGGAAACCCAAAAAGCCTACAGCTGTGAATGCACTCGTGGTTATGGGTATTGGGTCTCCAGTGCTATAGATACGCAAAACTGCCCTCCTGACTTTTGTGTGTAATATTCACTATCATCGAAATGTTTGGGGCGTTTAATTTTAAATGTTTTTGATTCTCTTGTGCACACCAACCATCTCTGTCTATCAACAAAAAGGTATAAAATAAAATCAAAATTGCTTTGATACACTCTTTTATTCTCCATTCTATCAAATTTATATGTATATATTAAAACATGAAATAACAAAAAGGTGAATAAACCTGATTACAGCAAATGCAAACCTTTGTTATTCTGAATGATCGTCTATCAAAAAGCTCTAAATGACAATATCAGTATTTGTATGTGTGTACTTGAGTGTTTGTATATATACATATTTATCAAAATATTAAATACAAATGTGATATTCTTGTTGAAACCATGATACTTTTTTCCAGGATTCTTTGATAAAATGTTCAAAAGAAATGCATTTATTGGACATTTAAGCCATTTATAACATCTCCACTGTCACTTTGATCAATTAAATGTGTTATTAGTGAAAAAAGATGCTATTTCTTTAAAAAAAAAAAAAAACTCTTTCTAACCCCAAACTTTTGAACTGTATGATTAGGAGGCCTGCATGACAGCTGATCTGACATTACTAAGTGACATTCATCTACAAAGCAAAGAGCCTCAGCTGTTTTTCTTTATTGTGCACCTTCTTGCTATATTGACTTCAAATAGCAGAAATCTCAGAGAGAATCTAGGTCAGTGAATGACTGAGTTCTGTATCTCGAACAGCAGGGTCCAATTACAGTTCTTTGAGAAACTTAAAAATATCTCCTCCAATACCTTCTAAATTAATCATGAAAGCAAAACAGGAGCGTAATGTGAAATATTTTAAGACTTATAATTTAATGAAAAATAATTATGTTTATTTGTATGATGCAACAAGGAAAACATCTTATTTTTTCCTCTTAAAATATTGTAAATAATAAAATATGAATGTGTAAGAGAGAGAGAGAGAGAGAGAGAGAGAGAGAGAGAGAGAGAGAGAGA